>VYZV01010763.1:389292-432403 GCA_013401275.1 Pandion haliaetus
GAGAGGAATCTTCCCCCTGAGGAAAGAAGCGGCAACGACGATGTGTGGCGAGCTGACTCAACCCCCATCCCCGATTCCCCTGCGCCGCCGGGGGGAGGAGGTAGACAGCATCGGTAGTTGAACTGAGCCGGGAAGGTGGGAGGGGTGGGGGAGGTTTGTTCTGATGTTTAGTTTCCCTTCCTAATACCCTTGTGTTTTGGTTTTGTTTTGATTTGTAGTAAATTCAATTGATTTTGTTTCTTCCCCAAGTTGAGCCTGTCTTTTGCCCGTGACCATAAGTGGGGAGTGATCCCTCCCAGTCCTTGTCTCGACCCACAAGCCTGCCTTTGGATTTTCTCCTCATCCCAACGTGGCCAGGCGAGGGGGTGGGGGGTGAGCGAGCGGCTTCGTGGTGCTTTGTTACCGACTGAGCTGACCTGAAACCACGACACCTTCTAATCAAATCAGTCATCACACCTCACTGCCTGATGCTTCTGTCTTCAGTGAATGCACATCAGAAGGATGCTTAGTGCAGGCTCTTTTAAGAACAGCATACAGCAGGGAACAGCCAGCCTCAGCACCAGTATTACCATCTGCAGCTATACAGCCTGTTCCTTCAAAGCATTCCTTCATCTTCCACTATCAAAAAATTTCACCAAAAATCTATGAAGAGACCTCTCCAAAAATCTGTTAACACAATTAAATTTATTTACAAGGATGTAGTTTATGGTAACCAGTTGTTGCGGTGATATACAAAGTCCCTCAGAATTGATAGAAACATCTTCAGAGTATCACATAGGAAGATGGAGTGAAAGTGTCTCCTCTAATAACAAGTTTTAGCAGAAGAGTGATCCTCGGTGTGGTGGTGTCTGACGAAGCACACCTACCTGCCCATACCGCCTGGGAGGGACCTGCACCCTGTGAAACAAGGTGGTGCAGGAAGGACTGCGTGGCAGGTGCTCTCTGCAGAGCAGAAAACTGGTGGACTTCATTTGGGAGGCTATTTCAACAGGGGATTGCAAGAATGTACCTGTACAACATCTGGAGGTGACCAGAAAGGAGTCCAGAGGACACAAGCATCAGTGCGACGGCCACTTGCAGAGAAATGGCTAGATGAAACAGTGCCTGTCAAACAAGTTCTATGGCAGCAGCCCTACTGATGCTAGCATGAAAGGAAACCCTGAAGGAGATTCAGTGGGAAAAAGGTACTAAGAGAGGTTTCAGTCCTTGTTATCCTGCCTCATCTCCCACTCAACTACACATACACACACGCCTGGGAGGTGGGTGCTGCTAGGCATTTTAACTCAGTTTTTTTTACCTGTCTGCGACTTCGTGGTGGCCACATAGCTCTGGTTCTGAGGTAGTGACTGGTGAAGGCCTGGGAGAGAGGGCAACGGCAACGGCTTCCCAAACTCCAGGATGTTTTTGTTGCCTTCCTCCTTGGATTCTTTTTGATCTCTGCTGTCTCTCCCATCTTTGGGGTCTTTACTTGCATGCTGGAAAACAAAATGCAGTTAAATTCAGCCTCTGCATTTAAAAAAAAAAAAAAAAATCAGAAAATAAATTTAATTCCTTTCTCTCAAACATAATCACTTTCATTTGAAGACAGGACCACACATTCAAAGCAAAAGCACACAGCCCCTCCTCTAGCACATAATGTTACTTTGCCTAAAGACTGAAAAACAATCCCAGCCTGCTGCTATTTCATTTGTTGAAGGCTGCTGCCTTTGAAGGTGAAAGGCTACCTTGCAGAGGCAGAGTGACAAATCCAAAGCAACTGCAGATAATGAAAAGGATCAGACACTATTTATACAGGCATTTGGTTGGCTCTGGAGAAGATGAACAAATGCAACAAATACATCTATTCCCTGAAACATGCCTCGAGTGCAGCTGTCCCATCAAGCACGGATGAGAACAGAGTCTTGCAGACATGTTTCGGAAGAGCAGGCAGCAACAGGAAGGGATCCTTCCTTTCGGAGAGCATTTGGCACAATCAAGTCTTAGCAAACTCTCCCACCTCCCACCTAGCACACAATAAAACACAGGCAAAGAAGGTATTTGCTTGACATTGCAGGTTCATCTACAGTGCTGCCACTGCTGCAGCAAAGACCTGTCCAAGCTTACTTTAAACCAGCTAGCACAGGTACTCCCAATCTAGCTGTTGCAATGCCAAACACAGGGCAGGCTACAAGCTCCTACAGAAAACCAAGAGAAATTTGTAGTTGCTACTGCATTTGCTGTCGCTAGAGCCAGGTTCCCAGGCACCAAGGCAGCTTGAACCCACTCTGACTTGAGCTTGTACTCAATGCAAAGCCTTATCCAGCACCTTTGGTCATGAAAGCAGGGTTCCTACAGCTCCACATCCCACAGCACTGCACCTTTTGTGGCAACCACTGTTATTAACAGAGAGTGGGGTAAACGCTGCCACTCTGATTTCACACTTTACACCAGATTTGCCCTCTTATGTATTTAACAGATGACCTAGCTGCATCCACACCTCTCCATATATCTGTCCACTCAACTGTCAAGTAGAAGCCAGGTTTGGCAGAGATGCTCTAGAAAACCAAGAGCACAGTTAGCAGATAACAAGCTCTGCAGTGGCAATGTTTTAGTGCTGCCCCACTTGCAGGAAAATACTTCTTATGGGACTTCTGAAGCAACAGCTGAAATATCAAAACAGAAAGAGGAATCCAGGCAAAAGAGAGAAAGGAATAAAAAGCAGCAAGCAATAAAAACACTCTTTAAAGTCCAGGTTCAGATAGGCACTCTTAGACATTGCTTTCAAGTAATATGACCTTGTGAACAAATGGGGAAGCAACCAGTTCTCCTAACTACAGCTCTGCCACGTGCACACTGCTGGCAGAAAGCAAGGATGTGGTCACAGACAGAAAAGCTGTAATGATAACAAAAAATGACCTGCATAAAAAGGCCATCAAATTGCCAATGATTCCTGCATCAAGCCCATAACTTATGGCTGAATTGCCACATCTTTTCTTAAAAGGCATCTAGCCTTGGACTAAGGATTTCAAAGATGACAAATCTACCATATCCTTTGATATCTTGTTCCAATACTTAATTGCTCTCACTGTCAAATAATTAAATGCATTATGCTTTTTCAACTAAATTAAAAAGCTCTGTATCATAAGAAACTCTCACTCCAAGTAGATACTTACAGACTACGACCAACTCTTTTTTTTTTTTTTTTTTTTTTTTNTAATAGAATGAGCAAATTAAGTGTCCATAGATTCATTTCCTGGACATCGGATCACTCCTGAGACTGCTCCCAGTTGTTCTATCCCTTAAAAAAAAGTACGTCAGGAGTGCTGGGCACAGTATGCCAATAATAGTCTCAACAATACTATTTATACCTCTTAAAAGTCCCTAGTTTATAGATCTAAAGGTTAACGGTAACTCTCTTGGCTACAGGATTATTCTCAGAATTTCCAAGTCCCCTGGAACATCCACTGCTTTCCATTTTTAACTTAAAATTAGAAAAATGAGCTTGGGAGAGGCAGATCTGATGCAGAGCTGCCTGCAACAAGTGTATATAAGGGTTGCGGTTTTTGTCCTTTAAGTACAGGTTCTTGCAACTGGTCTCCGACAAAACATGCTGTTACTCCCAAACATCAAGAATTCCCATTCAGACCATGCCAAACTGTTTGGAAGAACATAATAAAATTTTAAATTAAAAAGTAGTATGTTATTATCTTGGGGTTTTTCTCTCCCCCTGTAATTACAATATGGAAATAAATTTAAAATCTTCAATAGGGCAGCATGACAACTGTTAAATGTGACTTTTTCATGGCAATTCCAGTGAAACAGGTTTTTAAATCAATTTAAGCCTTGTGAGATCTGGATTATTACTTGGAGGCATATACAGCAATGCTAAAGAACAAGAATTCACGCAGAGAGGTGACCAGATCTCTCAGGAAGCCTGATGGCATGGGAAGCCGAGCAGGCCAGCAGTAAAACATGTCTCTCTCATACATGTGTGTATATATATAAAAAATACCAAATCTAAGAATTGTAATAAAAAGCATCAGCAAAGACTTGAAAGCACTTATACTCAGTTTTCTCACCATCTTTCTTCATTCTTAGCTAGATGAAAGTTACATCTTTGCTGTTCTTATTAAATTTTACTCTTCCAGCAAGTAGAGTATTTAGTGGATGAAACTTTATTCTTTTCCCATTCTAACATCTCTGAATTCTGCCAGTTCCTTAACTTGAGCCTGTAGGTTTTCAGCCCATCCTGGTCTCCTACACTGAGCTTTTATGCTCCGGTCTATCTGCTCAAAATTTAAACATTCCCAGAAAAGAGGCTTTGCTAATCTAGCACACCGGTCTTCTGGGAAATTTCTTCCCCTTAAAATCCCATCACGCTGCCTAAGAGCTGGTTCAAGCATACCTAGGTCCTTCCTCACAAAGATATTCTGCATCCTTCGCTGCCCAGGTTACAACTGGCACGTGACACCTCTCAGCAGAGGAAAGTGGGCAGGTTCAAATATAAGAAGCAAAGGCAAAGGACAGACTGCGCATTTGGGAGTGGGAAAGTGAGTGCTAGATTATTTGGGGCACAACAGACTCCTATCAAAGCAAAAACCAGCAACAAAGAATTAAACTGATCCATTTAAACACAAAGCTCACAGACCACCTGCAAGCCCCCAGGGCCATCAGAGGACTCCTCAAAATGCTGCACATGCATTTGGCTCCAGCGAGTTCCCTGCTAGAGAAAAGGCTGTCCAAGGAAAACCTCAGACAAAGGTTTCTCCTGCAGAACAGGCAGAGCAGCTACCTCCAGCCCTGCCACCCCATGCCCCAGCCTGGGACTGCTAGGACCCAGCTCTAAGCCACCTCTGTGGCCACTGGCACAGCTGATAGCACTTAATGCTCCCATCACGTGCCACCATCTTCCAGTTTCACGATGGATGGGTACCTCCTGCCCTCCCTGTTCCTAGCACAAGGCACAGCATCAAGGAGGTATCTACAAAACTGCTTGCAGCTCAGTATCCATCCAAGCAAACTCTTGCTTCTTGGCTTATGGCCTTTCTTACCTTTTCCCAGCAGAGGACACACATGCTGGTAAAGCACAAAGGGGGCTGCAAATAGCAGGCACTTCAACGAACCCAGTAGAGCTGACTGCTAGTCAACATCTACTCATCCAACCTGTTGTGACAAATCCTAACACATTCCTGCTTTGTTTCCTGAAGTCCTCTGCTAAAGGTAGAAAATACCAGACCAGCAATGCTGGAGCCTGCACCAGAAGCAACCACACCAGGAAAGCAAGGCATGGCTTTCAGTGATCTGTCGGGCATGGAGTGATCTGCCAAGAATACTAACGAGGACACACACACTTTGAGTTGCCTGCATTTTTAACTGAGCAGACTTCTATGCTCAGAAATTGGATGAAGATCATCCTCCTTTACTTAAACCAACAACTATTCAAGAGAGCAGAGGCGCTTCCATCTAGCACCTAACATGGGCTACACTGCAAATGCAAAATTAGAGGTGAGAAGCACTATTCCTGACCCTAAATAAACTCCATTGCTGTGTGTTATCCTTGTCCAAAACGGCCACAGTCTTTTCTTTTTTCCCCAATTCTATTTAACAGTCAAGCACAGTTTTAATCTACAGTTTTAGAGAAGTACAGTAAAGAGAATCCCATCCAAAGGCAACTCCAGGACACAGTTTGAGCTCCCTGTGTTTGCATGCCATCCTAACTACCACACGTGTGGGCCACTGGAGGCCAAGAAAGGACCAAAATTGATAGAGAAAGAAACTGCATCACTCAAGTCTTTATTTCTTGCAGCTTCTCATTGGTATCAACTCATACTATGCAAAAGGTTGTCAAGTCACTATTTCATGTTGGGCATTGCAAGGAATAGTCAAGAGACTGAAGAGATGCTTGTGTCTGGAAACAGCAAAAATGGGACCACAACTATGTCCAACACCATTGTGAGAAAAATAGTCAAGAAAACTGCTTACATTGGGACAAGAACACAATATTTTACGCGTTTATAAAAATTAAAGTCAAACCCTTTCTACATTTTAATGGGAGTAACAATGTTTCTATTATTGGCACAGAAGTCCCCTACAGCAGCAGGGAGAAGTTACTAAAAACAAAACTTTTTTTTTCCCCAAAAGCAAAGATACAGAACAAACAAACCTTACTAATTAAACCCCGCATTGGTTTGACAGACCGTTCACCGCATTCTTCCCACAGCCCAGCAATTAAGAGGTCTTTCCATTACCAAAGCAAGCAAGCTAGCAATAACTGAAGAGAAACCAGACCAGAACTCCATCCGTGTGTTGGTGCAAGGACACTGGCAAAGGTCCTGCAGGTCCTGCCTCGGAGCCAGGCAGCTTTGAAGAGCACCGCAGAAGGACTGCCGTTTGCTCTCAACACCTGAAACCATCTCCAGCTTAGACATATGAGCTGTCTTATTTCTCTTCTTGTAAAGACTTTCATCTCCGGCACAGTACGAGCTTGAAACCAAAGCCGACTAGCCAGGAGGACTAAACTAACCGCCACTGCCAATAGGCAACACGGTAGCTGTCACGGAGCAACCCTCTTCCCTCCATCCATCATGCAGAGGGGTAACAAGATTTCTACCAAGGTGCTGCCTTTGAACAGCACAAAGCAGCAGCTCCCAGGGGTATCTGCCTCTAACAACTGGTGAATGATATTTAAGCAAGAAATATCAGTCTGCTATAAAAAATTTATCACAAGCAGATGACAGTGCCTGTAGGAGCTGTAGTGGTGCTACTCCCCCTTTCCTCCACTGCTGAGAATTATACTCTTCACTACCAAATTTCAGCACAGCTGCTAGAGGATCCTGTCCGCTGCCTAAGCTTTACCTTGGAGTAACAAAAAGAAACCTGCATGGCTTTGGTCTTAATCTAGATCAGACAAGCTGCAAGGCTGATCCACCTATTAATGCCCTTTTATCTGCAGATTAACACGTGCCCTTTAGAAGAGGGATTCCAGTGTGACTTGATTACAATTGCACCGATTTGTGTGCAGTCACGTATCTGCATAAAATCATAGTGGTTTAGGCTACCAGGCAGACTGTGTTTAAGTGTAGGTGTTCCTAAACCAAGCTACAAACCTGCATTTAATGGGTTTCTGAACCAGCATCGTTCAGAGGTGTGGACTCTGCCGGGTCAGTGGGAGAGACCCCACTCCTTGTCTTTGTCCCCTCCTAGATCGAGCAGCTCTGGGGGAAGGGAAGGTCACACATCATAGCTTAAACCAGTTTCAATAGCAAGCCTCCTAACAGAAATAGGTCTGCTGGGGAGCTGGGACTGGGACGGTTATTTCTGCAGGCTGCAGTCAGCAGCTGGGGCAGCCACCTCCAGCTGGCACAGCTGTGTCAGCAGTGCGAGCACAACCAGTTAAACATGAAATGAAAAGTACAGCACAATACACATTCACTTTTCTACCTCCCTCTGCAGTAACTCCTCTATGCAAGAAGTCCAATGGTAGTCTATGATCTGGTCACTCCTGAAGGAGATTTTCCATAGGGGATATTTAACTGTGGCCAAGCTCACACACATGGACTTCACACTTCCAGTCTGCCCATGCACACCTGGGTACCAATCTGGAGAGGATCCTTGATGGGTGCACCTTCTAGGTTCAGACAAGCTTGATAGCAGCACTTGTGATCAGATGAGGATCTCTATTTCACTATGCCCCGTACTATTCTCTTTTTTTGGTTTTTTTTTTCCCCCCAGGGAGACAATATCCCCATTACTATCTCCATTAGGACCTGCCCTTTGTTTTGAGTCTTCTGCTTATTAGAGGGTCTGAGCCTGCTGAGCAATCCCAGATGCTTGCAAACCACCAACTGCCACCTGCCTGGTCCCAAGAGATGAAAATAAGATGTTCTTAGGCCAGGAGCTTCTGCAGAGCAACCCACAGACCATGTCAGCATACCACCACAGTAGTGCTGGGCACTGACATGGAAAATAATACTTTGCAGCAACAGCAACACTTGTGTGCACACAGAAAAAAAGCAGCTTACCAGTCCTGGGATCAGGTATTTAGTAGCAACGCTGCTCAAAGGTATAGTTTGATGAATATTGGTAGAAACACCAACATACATAAGCAAAGCATCTCCTGCTTCAAGCTCCTCCTTCCTGCCCAGGCTTTGTCTCCCCAGTTAAACTGGTACCCTACATTTTGGGCTCACACTGTGAATCAGGCTTAGATACTAATTTCACGGATTTTTGCACTATTTCTTCTAACAGTTCAGTTCCCCTGACCCAGTCCTCTGCACAGCATAAAAAAATACTACCAGAGACACACACCTCAAACTACAGCCTCATGGTCCCCAAATAATGAACAGAAACATAACTTGGGATTCCCAATTCAGCCATCTGTTCCTCCTATCTCAAGAGATAACTATGGGATGCTTTCACTACCTTTATCATCCTTTATCCTTCCAGATACGTCTTAGTGATGTTAAGCTCAGAAACTGGAGTTTCTGAGCAGGGGGGGCCTTCTCCAAGCACAGGACACAGACACACACTTGCCTTTCAGTTTGTTGCGTGGCCCTGGAAACTTTTGGGTTCTTAATAGGGTTGAAAATGGATTAGGAAGGAAAGAAAGATTCTTCCAAAAGGTGCAACACTTGTATTACTGCACTATTCAAAAGGGAAGCAGAAACGATGGTGTCAACAGCTCTTCTGAGGTCTCTGTTCAAAAACCACCTTAACATACAACAACATCAATTAAAATTGTCACCTGTTTCAGATTCAGCTTCGATCCCAATTCAGGAAGCAAATCCTAAACAGAGAAAAAGCTGGTTAAATTTGTGAGAAAATTATCTTCTTTCTTTCAAAAGACCAATCCACATGTGCAGGAAAAGGCTACCAGGGTCCCCTGACAGCTATTGGATTAGAGAAAATAATTTTTTGGCCCCAGTGGGTTTCTGCAGGAGCCACGAGGAACACATTTACACTTTTCAGGCAACAAAATACCGTCCTCCCCTCCTCCCAGGCAGCACAGGTCTGCAAGAACAGTCTACCAAGAAAACAAAAATGCTCTAAAAAATATTAGCAAAGAAAACTACTGTGTCCTGTCACATCAACTTCTGGGTGATTTCCACAATTTATTTCCTGGAATACAGCACCTGCTATCATCGTGTTTTTGAAGGAGAAAAAGCGTGAATGTGGAGGCTGGTACATGAAAAGTTATTGCAGTGCTGTGCTGATGAGCCTCTTATAAGCAGCCCAACAAATAAATAATCAGGATAGAAAAATGACAACTAGCAAGGATTCTGCTACTCAAAAGAAAATGGCATGTAAATTCGAAAGACAATAGGGAAAAATTAGGTAGTAATTATCAGGAAGGCTGAACAAAACAGATGTTTTATTGTCTTGCAGATATGAGACCAAATCTTGGATTCACATTCAGATGCAGAGGCTTGAGCCTAGAACATGGGAACAGCCTCTTCTCACCACCCTTCTTGTGAATTTTGTTTCTCTCTCTCTATTTTAAGCCCAAGGGAAATGGGCAGAGGTGCTGAGGACAAGCTATATACTTTCTGGAGTGGCCCAACAACTGCAGGCTTTGGTTTTTGAAGCCGCTGTTGCTGTGTGAGCAAATAACGATCAACAGCACCATCACAGCAACTTGTGTAACGGAGCGCTGCAAGCATTCGCAAAGGTTGCACGCAGCTTTCTAGAGACAAACCTTGAAGCCCAAGGGGTTGCGTAAAAGTATTCTTTTGATGTATCATAAAATATGAATGAGGAAAACACTCCCTCCTAACCTAGCAGTCGTCTTTTAGAGGGGAATTGCCTCTTTCAATTGCTCAGCCCCAAGGGAACTCTCCCTGTCAAATTCCACAAGGGTCTGGGGGTTTGCCCAGCCTAATTTAAGTGCACAACAGGCTGCTGGAGGAAAGCTGCGAGGCAGTTTCAGTTGCAAAGCCTTGTTTGGGTAAGAGACAGCCTTATGCGAGATTTTCATCAGGCTGCATGTATTGCGTCTGGGCTTCCCCTGCTTGCTAGCCAGAAAACACAGCAGGGGTGCGAGAGCGAGAGAATTCAAATGCAATCAGAGGAATACAGAGGGGAAATTAGCGGTTTGGGAGAATGGTTGGGAAATCGTGGCAGGCGTGGTTTCTGCCCTACTATTGAGGCTGGGTGCCCACGAGGTTTGTAATCTTGATGTGCCCTTTGGACTCCCACCTGCTTCCGGAGGCACAGGTGGTGCCGCAGACAAGGGCACCTTTCCCCATCTGTGGCTGGCTAGGTGCCACCCTTTTTTTTTTTTCTCTCTTCCCCTGCTCCAGACCACAGCAATTCACAGCTTTGAGACCTTCACATCATATTATTGCTGTGCTGCAACACGTGGGTGACATCTGAGGATCACTTTGCATCTGCTGATCCATAATATGCTGGTAGCCAACAGCAATCCATTGCACCAACCTTTACAAAGCTGCAGCAGCTTCCCATATATTTCTGGGTGTGACTCACACTGCCAAGCACAGCTCACAATCCTTTCCTTGACCTAGGTGCAGGATACCTAAGACGCCAGTCTCCTCCATCATTAGACATAGCACAATGAGAGGATCTAGCTCACTGTAGGTAAACAGAAAGCATCACAGGGCTGGAGACCAAGTGCT
This sequence comes from Pandion haliaetus, assembly GCA_013401275.1. Lineage (NCBI taxonomy): Eukaryota > Metazoa > Chordata > Aves > Accipitriformes > Pandionidae > Pandion > Pandion haliaetus. The sequence continues at coordinate 399,903 of VYZV01010763.1, forward strand.
CGTAGTGGAGAGCTGCCTGTTCCAGTATCTATTCCCTACCTTTGGCAAAAGGACCAAAAAAATAACCAAAAGAACCAAACTTGGCCAATAACAAAGAAAGGCTCATTTCTGTTTACCCCACTATGAACACACCAGATGACTTCACAACTCCTTTTGCCTCCTAAAAAAAAAAAGGAGAGCTCTGTTTTATTAAGTGATGGTAAATCCAACCCTAAGGATTCTGGAGTGAAGACTTCTGAACAAGCTGCATTACTACAGGCAACAAACAGAGAGAAAACATCATCTGGTCTACTACTATAATGATATGGCAATACAATCAAGTTGCCTAACATATCACCTTCTTGACAGCTTCCAAGCTTAGGAGAAGCCTCAAGTTAACATGCTATGCTTAATTTCTTTTGGGTCGAACTTTTAAGAAATCTAATTTGTTTCACAAGCAGCTCTGCATTTCAGCAGACGGCTGATGAACAATATAGCCAAGAGAGAAAGGCCATTTAGTGTCTCACATACATCTGTTGGAGAAGGTAATTGATCAATTATATATTTAGAAACACATTGGGGAATAGAGCTGATGGTGGCCGTGTGACTATTTTTAACACCTCTATCTCTCTGTAGGAAGAGTAAAAATAAATAAATAAATAAATAAATATATATATATATATATATATATATAAAAAAAAAAGCAATCCACTCAGTGGGACACCTCTGAATTACACGTGTTCCTATGCAGCAAGGTATCCCTCTCATGCACTCGAAAGCAAAGAGCAATCACAGCAGCAGCACTGACTGCTGGGCATATACATTACCAGGCTAGGGGTGGGTTTAGGCATTGTCTTCCGTGCTCTGTGGACCTTGACTTCAGCGTTAGCAGCGGTGGGTTTTTTAGCATCCATGTCCTTACTGCCCTCCCCAAGCTTGGTTGGCATCGTGGCTTGCATCTGAGAAAAGGAGCCCACAGTTCTCCCTTTGCTTGCTCCTCCTGGAAGGGTTTTTGCAGCATGGCCGGTGAGAGAAGCAAAGGTGCTGGTAGTCCTTAAAGGTTGCTCCTGTGCCATCTGCTTGGTTAGAATATATCCATTGCTCCCTGTTACAGAAGTCTGTGTGAAGTCATTAGCTTTCATATGGTTTTGCTTCCCAGTCTCGCCATCTCGTTCAGAAATGCCATTTTCTGCTATCCTATTTAATTTAGTACTAGAGTCCTGCTGGCTCACTTTCGTATTGTCCTGAGTGTTTTTAGCTGGGTTTGGGTGGCTACCAGCTTCGCTGTGCTCACAGGAACCGTTGGTTTCACCATCTACTGCCATTTTTGGTTCCCCTGCTTGCTTTTCTGTAGCACTTTCATCTGCAGCCATGGCATTAAACCCTGGAGAAAGAGGGAGGATAAGGAGGAAAAGAGGAGAAAGAAAAGGGTCACAAGCAGTATCAAAACTCCAAAGAGAAGGTACAGCTTCTTACAGTGGCTAACGAAGAGCAAACCTCTCCTCCAGAAAACTGCTTGCTATATATATATATATCCATTTAGGTTGCTCACTCACCTACCTGACCTGCTTGTCTGGATCATCAGATGGTGAAAACTGGGGTGGGTGGCTCACCTGAAAGCAGGGCACTCATTCTTATTCGCCTCAGCTGCAGATGTGGCCATTTATTCCCAACTATGGATTTTTCAAGGTAAATATTATCTTTAGCTTTTCCAATAACTACAGTTATCAGACCGTATGTCAACACCTCACATGTCAAACAAAACACTGCCCAATCTTGCATTCTGATCTCTGGCAAAGCCCTTCACAATGCCAGACTGACACAAGAAAAGCTTGCTGGTAGGGCTGTATGGGTGAGCTTTTGTGGCACAGACACAGCTCAGCAGCCAAATGTCTACATCAGGACTCTGCTACTACATGAAACATCACAAGGAATAACTCCCTGGCAATCACAGCTCTCCTGGCAATGTTGTCCAGTGGAGACCGGCTCTTTTGCAGGGATGAAGCAGCACAGGAGCAGGATTCATGGTGTCATTTCAGAGGCACTAGCCAGAGTAAACACAGCGATGAATGCAATTCACAGATTAAATGCAATTCTAGACTAAAATAATTACATGATTCAAATGCAGTAAAGATTTTTGCAGACTAACTAAAAGCTCACACACAGATAAAACAGGAGTGTCCATATAAAAAGTCTTTCTTCCTCCCTTCCAAACATTTCCATGCTCCCCGCATCAATGAATTTGTCCCATCAGAGATTTCAGACCCAAGCTGAAAAAAAATCCAAGTATGAATGCCATGTACTTGCAGAAATGTTTCCGACAAGACAAACTAGCAGCTCTCCAGGCAACCAGGAGTGATAACATTTCACTGGCACGATCGGTAAAACGATTAAATCAACCTGCTGTTTGGGATTCCTTGTATTGTTTTCCTTCCAGAGGCCAGTTATGAAAAGCATCACAAGGAGTACCAGCGAAAGCTTTGTCCAAGTGGGCTGTCAAAGCAGGTAGCACTGATTTACAACCAGCTCGAATCAAAGCAATTTTCACCTACATTATTCAGAAGGGCCTGGAGTCAAACCGGAGGACAACTTCACAAGCCATACCAGCATGCTGGGTGTATCAGCATCTCATTTCACACTGCTCTTGGAGCCCGAACACTCAAGGAAAACAATATTCTGTATGTCCCTGCTGACCTGGCAAAAACCTGATGCAAGGCTAGCTTGAAGAATAACCGAGACCCTGGATCCTACAACTTCAAGTCCAATATCCCTGGGCTGATTGTTCAAAGCTGAGCTCTGCAGGGCTTTGGTGCGTGACCCCAAGCACAGGCAGCTCTGTGCAAACATCAGCAGGTAAGCACAGATTACCAGAACAGCTCTTCCAAAAAGCACCAAATTCCCTTTCCAGTTAGCAGCAATTGAGAAAATAATCCCTCCCCAACTATTTGAGGGCCTACTCACCTCCCCTTCTTTCTACCCCTTTTTAATGCATTCATTCAGTCCTTTGGGTTGACCTAAAAGATTTTGATACAGATTTCTGCACAAACAGCACCTGCAGATCTAGACTCTAAAAGCAATGCATTCTAGTACCTGAAACAACCATAATATTCTCCAAACTTCCTGGGTTTTGGTGCTCATCTTAGATTTAAAGACAAATGTTTCCAGCATCGAACTGAAAGCCCTCTTAGAACTGGTCAATACCCTTAGACCATTCAATCCAACCTCCAGCTTGAAGCATGGTCAACGCTGAATTCAAACCAGGTTGGTCAGGGCTCTGCCCAAGTGGGTCTCAAAGACCTGCTGCAGCACTTTACTTGCTCCAGCCTAGTCCTACTCACAAATTACAAGGGCGACAGTCCTAGTTCTGCTCCTTATTTCCAACTGAAAGCCACAGATGTTGGGCACAAAGCATCTTACTGGAAAGTGTCTTCAAACCCTGATGACAAGTGGTAACTCTTCCCTAGGATTCAACTCTGGCCTTTTTTCCTGATGAGACACCTGCATTAAGCAGTCCATTTCCCCCAAACCCAGGCAACCCAGCCTCTGATTGTCCCCCACATGGACTCTGCTGGCTCAGAGCCTCCAGAAAGAGCTCCAAAACTTCTAAAAAGAGCTCTGAAACCTCTAAAAAAGAGCTCACCAGTGCTCACTGAAGCACATGCAGGGGGGCAGAGGCAGAAACCCCAACTCCAGTAGGCAGTAATTCAGTGGGTCTCCAAGCACGATTCGAAGTCATCATCTTCATCTGCTGCCCTCTCACACCACCCAGACCACCTTCTGTGTACTGAAAGCTCTAGTAAGACACACAAGGGTTTGTTTTGGATAGCAACAACTCTGGGAGAAGACGAAGTGCTAGTTTTTTCACTGTTATTTGAAAAGTCTTGGGCAGAGGGAGCCAACAGCTATGCACTTCTTTCAATCCTTGTTTCTCTTACTGCATTTGGTGTCTTTAAAAGACCATGCTGTGGCCACTTAAACAATGATTTCAGCAAAGTCAGTGCAAGAAGAAAACAAAAAATGAGCTCCCTAACCACAAATGGTGGTTTCCAGTGCTCAGTACTAGGCTCCTGGCTGAATGAAGCCTTGAATATTTGTTGACTTAAATGGTGCACACTCCCACCAGAGCAGTCAAATAACTTCAGTGGCTGACTGTTAGATAAACTTAATAAGCAGAGGGCAAGAATTGCTCTATCTGCCATGAAGGCAACCAAAACAAGGTAAATTAGAGCACTGCCCTAGGGGAAAGATCAACTGCATTACTCCAGAAAGCATCATGGACTTTATGAAAAATCCGTAAGGCTAAAATTAAAATTCCACATACAGTTTCTCACACACACACACACACACTCTCATTAAATGTGGAAAATGCAATCTGATTGACTGTGGAAGTGCCATCAAATCCCTATAAACAGGCACCAGACTTCCAAATCCGTATGACTAGAGATTTGACAAAACAAACAAGATGAAATTTCATTGTCCCTGAAGTTGCACAGAACCAGAGAACTTGACAGCAGTTGTCAGGGGTATGGTTTGATTTAGCAGGATTATGTACCTACTCTGCCCTGTCGTAAATGACTGCACACATTGCAGGGCAAAGGAAAGTCCTAGAGCCTCCACCTCCAGCCCCAACCATCAGTGCTGCCACCGCTCAGCGGGCCAAGCAAAATGCATTGCGAAGTGCCACAATTCAGTGCTTAACAAACATGCATCCACATGACAAAAGCTGTTATGGCAACTGTCATCACACAGCTTGCTGGCTGGCAAGAATCAGCAGAGGCCAAGGACTGAATGGGAAGAGACACTAGGTCCCTTTCCAGCCTCCAACAGGTCTGAGACACCACAGGCAAGACTGTCCTGAGCTGCTGGGATGGGCTTCTTTGGGGAAAGATCATCTCCATCCTCCTGCTATGTGTTCTGGCAGCACTAGAACAAATTCATAAATACTTTGGAAGAGCATTGTTTTCTACAAACTGAGTTCCTGTACAGCACAAGGCTCCTGCGAGAAGCACCACAGCCAACCCACTGACTGCAGATGCTCGTTATCCCCAGGGTCCTACCTGAACATCAAATTAAAGAGGCCCCCACAAAGAACTAGTTTATGTCAGGAGCTACGTTGCTTAATAAGACGTGGTAACCCAAGTACGCTAGTATGGTATTCACAACTGAAATACCTGGTCTGGTAATAGGAAAATGGGAGTTGTCCTCCCACGCTAGGCTACTGCTGCACTTGCCATGATGCTCTGCCTTTAACTCGGTGCTCCACCCTTGTGTTACAGGACATGTCTGCAAGCCTGACCACATTCAACAAGTCTTAGGTACACACAGTACTGCACATTTACAAGCACTTCTGAATAGACAGAATTGAACATATATTCACACTTTTTCTGATATATGGCCTACAGATGGGGATGGGAACACAAACTAGAGACAGCAGGAACCTCACAATGGAGAAATACTGAATAAAACAGCCTACAGAAGCTCTTCAACAGTACCGGACAGCTAAAGAAACACTTGTTCCTGACATGACCTTTTCATCTCCCCTTTTTCATTATCAAAAAAGTTTCACTGAAGACCTGCTAAAATCTTGATTTCAAATACACCTTGTGGCAACAAGCTCTTGTCTTGAAAATGCTGTTCAACAGCTTTTCTACTCTTGTGCTGCAAGTGAATAAAAACCTAAAATCAGTATTTCTCTAAAACTTAACAACTTGACAGCATTCATTCCTTCTAAATAGAGCAAAACTATGTTTTCTTCCATATTCACTTTTCTCTCCAAGTCCCTTATTGTTCCTTAATCTACAACCATTCTTCTTTAATTAAAAAAAAAGGTAGAAAGATATAGCTTATGTCCACAGAAGTGTAATCTGATTTACTAGAAGCATCCTAGTATTTTCAGAGCTCCCTTATGCATTTCCTATGGCGTATGCAGCAGTAAAAGCTTTTCACACTGACCACAACACTGCCTGTATCCTGATCCAAGCATTCAGTATTAATTTAAAATCCAGCAACGTGTAGGATGGATAATTTGCCCATGGGATATTTTTTCTGTTATGGTACCGGTTCTCCCAGGTAGGTATCTGAAGTTGATAACCAAGTTGAAACAAACTTCACTAAAGGTGTATCTTCTAGGAGCCGGCTACATTTTAGTAAAACAAGGAATTTTAAGACTCAGAAAATTATGCAGATACATTATCCTTGTGACTCCACATGGCAAAGAATAATCAGTAGTATATTTAAATCACTTCTCTGAATTAACAATTCATTGAGAGTAATGCAGAATTCCCACCCCTCCCACCTCTCCCCAGGATCAAGCAGGCCCTCTGCAGCAGTTTCTGTCCTAAGTCTTCTTCTCACTACTAAACAGTCATTCAAAATTGAATTAAAATTCCCATGAAGAGAACAGAATCTTAGGAAAGGAGGGGAGAAGCTAGGTCAGACAGGATGAGGACTCCTCATCTAATTTTAGGTGTCTAAAAGGTATCTCAAACTCCAGGGTACCCCATAGCCACTGCTGCAACCAACGGAGAGAAGATGACAGCTCAAAAAGCACAGTCTGACTTCAGACATCTATCTTTGGATAAACTAATCACTGCCTGGACACGGCTACCACATTTAAGCAGAAATGAGCTAGACTAGTTCAGAATTAGAATGATAACTCCCCCCCCAGCCCCCCCCCAAATTAGGCAAAACAAAACCCACCTCTGCTCTCCCAGCCCAGACTCCTGCAATGCCGGTTCCTCTCCACTGCCTTTGCCTGTTGGGTTTCCAGCCCTTCCAGCAGAGCCAGACCTGGCTCCAGTCCTAACCCGGAGCTTGCCAGAGCTCGGTTCAGCCTGCCAAAACCTGCCCGTGGGCAGAGCCTGTCTAACAGATGTGCTACGGTCCCCAACAGCCATCCCAGCCACAGCCAGAGGGAACTGAATTGTCTCTGCAGAGACCAATGGGGATGAGTCGCCACCAGAAACTTTCCATACGCAGGCAGCCAGTGATCAGCTCAAAACTCTGTATTACTTTGAGAATGCTCTGAAAAAAAAAAAAAGTCTTAAATATATTTTTTTAATTCAGATCTCACTGCTCAGTGAAACAAAATAAGAAAAATATGCAAGTGTTATGAGCCCTTATACTCCAGGCCAAACGGCAATCATCACTAGGTCTGGGGGGGGGGGGGGGGGTTGAATTTTAAAAGCAAATGCACTATTATCTGATCTGGAACTTTCACACATTTTTCTGAACATCTTGGTGCTGTGCACTGTTAGAGGTGAGACACCCAACTGCCCATGTCTTGCATGGTATTTTCCATGCATTTCGACTGCTCCCAGCAGAGAGCACAGGGCAGCTCCATACCTGCAGCTGAGCCACAAGGCTTTAGCTGCTGCAGGAGAAACATCAAACTTGGAACTAAGCAAAGACAGAGCTTAAATCAAAAGCTCACAATTTTGAACAGCAGTACAAGCAAGTACTCCATATTTATATTTATATATATACACATTTCACAGATTTTTTTACCTTTGTAAAATAATTTTTTACCACTTTGTAGATCATCTTTAAAACACCATAGATGCCACAGTCATTTATTCAATACCCAACTGTCCTGCTGGATAAACTTTTAAAAGTGAGAAATGCACCTGCTTATAATCTTTGTGTTAACAACAGTTCCATCCCTTCTTCCTCCTCAAAGTAAAAAAAAAAAGAAAATTGTAAAGCAGAGAGAGGCCCAGCTGACATAAAAAGGATGACAAAGGGATGGGGGCTGTAACCATACAGACTAGGGAGAACTGGTGGCTGGAGATCCTGTATTAATTGGAAAGGAAAGCACCACCTCTATCATTAAAGCCAAAAAGCAGAGCATTTTGAAGCCAAAAAATGAAGAGAATTAAGTGTTTCAGGCCAAAGTTCCTCTCGGGGGCGAGTTATTGATGGTCTCTTCTTCCCCCCACCCCCTTTTAAATCCGTGAAGGTGGGTGATATCCATCCAAGAGCCTGCCCTGTATTTCCAAAACACAAATGCCACTCCTCCCAGTGCTCTGGAGCACTGTCACCCTGCAGCAGTGTCACTGCTTCCCATCTCCCATCAGACACACCAAGAGTCGAAATAGTAAAAGAAAAGTAAAAGAAAAACAACTTCTGCTGTGAACGCTCAATACTGAAATTACAGAGCTCAGGTAACTGCGATTCAGCATCTTGCCGGTGGGCTGCCTCTGAATACTGGCAGTGACTCAAAGCACTTAACAGCCTGCATGAAATTAATTCATTCCTTTGCCATGCGATCAAGTCCACAGTGTTACCGCACTGGCCATGAGGCCCCAAGCCCATCTGCGACCAAGGGATGCTCCTGCTCTGGGACTGCCGGGCTCTGAGCACATTTCTGCTGCTGCAGCCTGTCTGCCACAGGGCACAGCCTCCCCAGAGCAGAGGTCTCGAGCACAGGGAGCACCTGGGTGCACATCTGGGTGAACATCTAAAATACCTAAGCATCATTTTGCTCTGTCTGGTCTCCTGGCTGTCAGTCTCAACAGGGTATCCCAGTGCTGAGTATGTGGAGACGAAGAGATTATTCTTTTTCTCCTTTTAAAGCAGCCACCTCTGCAGCTGGGAATGCAAAGGTTGCAGCTGCTCAGCGGAAAGCAGCACTTTCCTCACTCATGGCAGCTTCCTATCTGCAGTAAGAGGGAGAAAAAGAAACAAACAAACAAACAAAACAAAACAAAAAAAAAAAAAAAAAAAAGGCCCCTCCAGGAATTTAAAACCCTGACACTCTCTAAAAGCAGTTTGAAGTTTATTTGAGAGCAAAGTGACTGTGCACATCTCATCCAGCACTACGCTCCAGCACCATGGATCTTGTAAAACAGCTGCCTCGGGTGAAGTCTCAGAAACACTGAGGCTAGTGGAGAACTTCGTTACCAACTCCCCCTCCTGCTCCTTCATACCACTGCTTTAGTGGAACTTTCCATCTCTGGGGCTGGGGAATCAGAAAAGGAGCGGTTTGCTTTGAAAGGTGAAGCAAGATGCAGCACAGAGTTAGGAGCTACGTACATTAGGAAGGGAACTGAAATCACTTGCCATTCTTGCAAAGACACCACTTTTTAATTAGTTTCTGAGTCAGACTAAATACAGTATGGCTTAATAAAACAGAAGAGCAACTTTTTTCCACTTATCTCTTCCATCTACCTGCACCTTTCCCCTCCCTCTCAAAGGGAAACATGGACCTAAACTCACACCCATATGTAAAACTGAATTGGAACATTTCCCCACGGACAACAAAACAGTCTCATCCACAACTTTTTTTCTATCTGTATTGAGTAATTTTACATGGAAGGGGAAACTGAGCCTAGTGAGCAACTTACACTGGGCTTTACACCGGCTGGAACTCAACAGCAGAACTGAAAATGAAAGTGCTGGGAACGCACAAAGATCTTGTTCCTACAGAAACGTGTTAAATTTATAGTTCAATTATTTCTCTTTATCAGTGCCAGGATGAAGCCAGAAGAGGACATCCCAGTTGGTAACAACAGTGCATTTCTGCAGTACCTTCCACTCGAGGAAAAAAAAAACCAAAACCACCATGACTGCCCACCCAAGAACCCCCTACCTCCAGGCTGCTCCCTGAGAGCACCCACCCAGCTCCCTGCCCTAGCCTGATGGCACTGACAACTCATCCCCTGGAGCAGCAGCTACTCAGCCGTCACAAATGAAAGGCTAGCACACTGAGGACAACCAAGAAAGCGGATGCACTGCCTCAAAACAGCAGATTATAAACTGGGGCACCTCAGCTATTGCTCCGCAGGAGAGGCTTCCCTGCAACAGATCTTCATGGAGATCTCCAACATGATGATCTTCATCAGTGGTGACACCAGACAGCAGTCGCAGGCACTATTGCAGTGCTGCTGATGTGCCTTGCTTGGGGGACAGACCCCTCAATCTCATTCAAGGCTACAAGCTACCCGAATTTCCTGGCTCATCTTGGACATAGGGAAACCAGAAGTTTGTACGTAGAGGTGTAACTCACAAAAGGACATTCAGAGAGGCAGCAGCGGAGCTATGGTACGTGCTAACACAGTTCAAATGGGGATCTGATACTGACCTCAGTATCAGTACCCTTCTGAGTCAAGGGGGAGTAAAAAGAGGGAAAAATACAGTAATTCACACTAAACCTTTAGCCCAAACAGCACCTTTAGTCAGTCTTTGGATCTGCAAGTTCAAGCCTCTGAAGGTTTTAGTTCCCAAGTTCAATATTGACAGATAACCTGCCAAGCGGATTTTCCCAAAGGGAACAAAATCCAGAACGGATCTAGTCTTACGCTGCAGTCCATGGCTCCCATCAAACACACAATCAGTCCACTGCAGCAGCTCAGCCTGAACTAGAACCCAGAAGCACCAGCAGACTTGTGCGGATTCCCATTCTCACGCATCACAGAATCATAGAATTATGGAATGGTTTGGGTTGGAAGGGACCTTTAAAGGTCATCTAGTCCACCCCCCCTGCAATGAGCAGGGACATCTTCAACCAGAACAGGTTGCTCAGAGCGCCATCCAACCTGACTTTGGATATTTCCAGGGATGGGGCATCTACCACCTCTCTGGGCAACCTCTGCCACTGTTTCACCACTCTCGTTGTAAAAAATTTCTTCCTTGTATCTAGTCGATATCTACCCTCTTTTAGTTTAAAACCATTACCTCTTGTCCTACCGCAATAGGCCATGCTAAAAAGTTTGTCCCTGTGTTTCTTACAGGCCCCCTTTAATTACTGAAAGGCTGCTATAAGGTGTCCCCAGAGCCTTCTCTTCTCCAGGCTGAACAACCCCAACTCTTTCAGCCTGTTGTCACAGGAGGCGTGTTCCATCCCTCTGATAATCTTCATGGCCCTCCTCTGGAACCGCTCCAACAGGTCCATGTCCTCCTTATGTTGGGGACCCCAGATCTGGATGCAGTACTCCAGGTGGGGGTCTCACCAGAGCTGAGCAGAGGGGCAGAATCACCTCCCTCGACCTGCTGGTCATGCTTCTTTTGATGCAGCCCAGGATACGGTTGGCTTACTGGGCTGCAAACATGCACTGCTGAGTCATGTCCAGTTTTTGATCCACCAGTATCCCCAAGTCCCTCTCTGCAGGGCTGCTCTCAATCCCTTCATCCCCCAGCCTGTATTGATACTGGGGCTTGCCCCAACACAGGTGCAGCACCCTGCACTTGGCCTTGTTGAACCTTGTACGGTTCACATGGGCCCACTACTCGAGCTTGTCCAGGTCCCTCTGGATGGCATCCTGTCCCTCAGATGTATCAAATGCATGACTCAGCTTAGGGTCATCTGCAAAGTTGTTGAGGCTGCACTCAATCCCACTGTCTATGTCACTGATGAAGATATTAAATAGCACTGGTCCCATACTCCTCGCTAAAGGAAAATGACTGTTCAACCAAATTTAAAGAGAGAAATCTCAGACTTCAGGGTGCTTTCCCAGTCGACACATCCCAGCTCCAGACATTGCTACCCATCCCTGAGTCAGGAAACAGGGCTCAAAGAAACTATTTCATACCATCTTGTAAGTCTGCTGTAATGATTTCATGTTCACTCAACACTCAAAAATGTAAATTCTTTGCCAACACTAAACACTGTTATTAAAAGACTTTAGGGACATTAACTAATTGAACTCCTATAACGACCACAGCTGGGTAATGAAGGTCAGCGAAGAACAATGCATATAGCAAAATGACCACGCAAACCATTGTCTTTTACACACATCGTATGCTTGGGAAGAGAAGGATACAATCTGAACATTACCACAAGAATGGAGACTATGCAGTTCATATTTTAGGACCCTTCTTTTCCCAGTAACAGAAATGGACAATAAGCTGAAGTAGTTGGAATTTGAGCACCTCATGAAGCCTTGAGACTGTTCCTGCACAGGAAGCGTTCTCAGCTTCCTTTTGATACACAGCATTTGCTTTAAGTCAAAATCAGTCAAGACATACAAGACACAGAAATGTCTCTCTTCCCATCCTCCTTCTGGAATTTTACCTCCATAGACTTTTGACACTTACCTTAAGATTAACCAAGAGCTAAATAAACTAGCTTTATAGTCCTGAGCCAAGCAAGACAAGGGATCAAAGCAAGAGCCTCCTCCCAGAGCAACACGACCTCCCACTGACATCTCAAGACTTCGTCTCTGGTCTGCCCAGACCAGAGGTCCGTACGCAACCAGCATCAGCGGCAGCACTCACGTGCTCCCACTTAATATGCAAGCACCATGGCCACACCTGACAGCATTCAACATTTTGCCTGTTCTGAGCTTTACTTTCTAACTAGAGCAGCTTGACAAAACATTATGCTGGACCAAAGAGAAAGAAAAAGCAATGCTGTACTCATACACATCTGAATTAAGTCCAAAATTTCGGTTCTAGCTAAGACTAGGTATTTTGATGGGGCCAGTTCAGTGCTTTTCTAATGCTCTATTATGGAAAGGAGAACAAAAATACACCAAAGCCCTGCAGAGCAATGAGAAGTAACTAGTCAAGGAATAATAAAGGCATGGAAAGAAGGCGGGGCGTGGGGAGATAAAGGGCAGTGGAGTTTTTTTTCCTAATCCCACTGACGCGTTTATTAAGCCCTCAGATTTGTGTGCATGCAACTCTCGGACAACCACGCAGGAAAGACTTCGTCAAATTAATATGTGCGCCGCATCCTGCAAAGTAAAAGCAAGCAGAAACAATGCAGAAGCCATGAAGCATCCCACAACAGCAAGAGGTGTGGAGTGTCTAACCCACTGGCCATCCTGCAGCAATCGGTGCCTGTTCTGGAGCCACAGAGAAACTCACAGGAAAACAGAAAGTTAACTTTAATAGAAGGAGGAAAAGGGCCAGGTCATCATGTGGCAGGGATCAGAGTTCAGTTAAAACCAGTCACACAGAGGAGGTTCAAAGTAACTCCTTTGCGCTTCACAGCCACACCAAAGCAGAAGTGAAAATTAGATATTGTTCTTTAGGTGGGTGGCGATGGATAGACTGAAAAGCTAATTTGCATCTTCTGGGGAAGAGCCCTGCTCAGAATAAACACAGGAGAACAGAGCCACTCTGTTCATGGGAGCACACCTGAGACCCTTAGGGGACAGAGCACATCTCCAAGGCCCCAGTTTTGCTCCCATCATGTGTTGACCCTCAACCGAGGCAGGTGCTCACCTTCCTCTTTGTTGTTGGTGATATCTTTCAGCAGCTCAGTCTTCATGCAGGCGTCTTTCCTTGTCTCTCCCTTACTCAGCACTGTTCGCTAGGGGTGGGAAGAGAAGGGATGGGGAGGGGGGGAAAAAAAGAAACATCGTGGTTTAGCTCAATGTTCATACACATTGCATCTGAAAGAAGAGACAATCATGGACACATCCTGTTTACATCATGGGCAAACTTCGTTCTGCAAAATAACGCTGCCAGGAAACTGCCACCAAGGCACAGGTCAGATAAAAACCAGCAAGGCTTGCCCCAGCTGACAGCTCATCTCACCCAAGAAACAGAGGGGCTTTGAGCTATGCCCAGGGCTTCGACCTCAAAGATCTTCGGTTAAGATGCAGCCAGTTTTTCCCAGTGTAACATGCTTGAGAATCCAGCTGAGTTATGTCTGTACAGGAACAGATTAAAATTGTCATGAAAGGCATCTTGAGGAGGTGACCCTTATTCCCCCAAAACTTCTCAGGTTTTGGGTGGGGGGAAGCAGATCTATCAAACTTCTCATTACACAACAACTTACCAACATTTATAGCCCAAGTATGCTTTTGGTGGTTTGGGGTTTGTTTTTTTTAGTTCACTCAAATGTAACTTACAAAATGCAAATCCTCAGTGAGCTACAGCTAACTCATCATTCATAACATCCATGTTTACTAAAGTTAATGAGCTCTATTTTTAATTCTATAGAAAGTAATTTTCCTTTTTTCCCCTCTTTTTTTTTAAATTTTTTTGTAAAAAGGGAACACCTGCTCATCTTCTCTGCCTTTCACATGCCCAGAGTCACATTGCTACATCAGGTTTGCAGCCTTAATACCTTCTCTTTCTCTTTTTTTTTTTTTTTAAGTGGCAAGACAAAAAAAGGTACCAAAACAAAACAAAAAAAGGAAAAAAGTATTAGAAAAATCCCCAACACACACAGAAGAGAAGGGGTCCTTTGACACAGCTCTGTGTTTAAGGAGACAAGCTGGTCTGAAAGGTAAAGATGGCGACTGCCTTGCAAAGCTGCAAAGCGTGATCAGGGAGGCAGCAATGTCCGCCTTTGGGGCCGGGGCCAGGCCTGGTGAAGGGTTCACCACACGCTGTCTGCGTCGCAGAAGAATAAGCCCAGGTCAAGCCAACTGTTGTAGGCCAGCACAGAGAGCAGATGGTGCCTGCAGCCATGCAAATCACAAGGTTTAAAGCGCACTGAGTGATAAAGAAAGAAAAAAAACCAACCTGCCCATCTCCCATAAAGCAAGCAAAAGAGGTAAGTTGCACACGCGAAGCCTGGCATATCAGCTCCAAAACCATTTCCAGCAGCAGCTCGCCATTCGCCACACCACTTTCTGTCCAAAGCTAGCAGAGATGAGCTTTGGTGCTGCGATTACCAGCCACCCTGTGATTTTTGTTTCCATGTGAACTCAGCTGCAATGCCAGGTGCTGGCAGATACTGCAGCATGGGGTCTTCCTTCACGCCAATTTCAGCAGCCCCCTGCCCTATGCAGCCAGCAAAGGGCTCATCCAGCACCAGGTCCCTACCCCTTGGTGCCTGCAGGACCACCCTGCCCTGCACCTAAATGCTACTATCTGCAAAGCAACACACAGCTGATGGGAAGGAGGAAATTCGTGGGACGCCAGCTGGGCACAAGTTCTTGGGAAAGCCTCCACCACCTGCCAGGCCCGCGTGCGCAGAGCTAAGGGCACCTTCAAGGCTTGCTCCTCTATGGAGGCGGAAGGTGGTTGTGGGTGGCTGCCTGCCCCCGAGCACAAGTAAACAGCAAACATGGCCATGTCTAGATGCTCTCAGCAAGAGGGAACTTGTGCCCCAAGTGCACCACCTTCAGATTTTCAGACGCAGACCAAAAAGCAAGCTGTAAGGATTTGAAACCTCAGCTCAGCCAACCAATCAGATAGCCTGAAACAGAACATACCTCCAGCAGACACTGGTGAACAGCTTCCATCAAGAAATTATCATAAAAACACAGCCCAAAGTTTGAACACAGATCAGCTTTTTTTTTATTATTTATTTACTAAGCCAATAATATATAACCTTGCCGCAAACAGCTGCTTGTAAACTCTACCCCTCCTCTAGCCGGACTCCTTGTAGACTGGGAATAACTTCATTTTTCTCATGGACTTACCCTGCTGCAAGACTAATGCAAAGAGAACTGCAGAGAGCTGTAGCTCAAGCGCAGCCCCACAGCTCTCACCCATGGGAAGGGGCATCCAGGCCGTCGCCACAGACACCAGCAGCAAATAAAGAACCTCAGTCTGTCTAACAGGGACCAGCTTGTTTTCTCAACCTTTGCTGCAACAAGGAAAGGTCATGATATTCCTGCTATTAAATAAACTGACTCATACTGGAAGCCCCAGGATTTCCAGCAGGTCGTTCTTAACCATCCAATTCTAGGTTTTAATTATTTTATAAGCAGTACCCCTGCTCCACAAATCATCCACACTCTCCCTTCCACAGAGGCATTGCTGCTGCTCAGTCCATGATGCCTGAAGAAAAGCCACTGCAGGAACCCCGGAGTCAATCAGACCTCAGCAGCTAACAACCACCCTCCCTCTTCGCTGCGATTAGCAGGAGCTCGGGGCTGCTCCGGGTCCTGGCCAGTGGTAGGAGCTCTCAAAGCAGAATTTCCAACGCCAAGAGAGGCAAGAGAGAAACCATCACTTTTTCCCATGAGAGTAAAAAAGCTGGGTGCCAAGGCAAGGCTAACCAAGGTGGCACCTGACAGGCTCTCCTGGTTCGTATCTCAGAGATACATCCGTCGCTAGCAGCCACAGCGGCTTTACAACTTCCATGCCTTGCTCTGAAACAAACAAAAACTCAGCATCAAGGTAGAAAATAAAATAATAATTTAAAAAAGCCAACTGTGAATTTTGAAGCATTTTGATCAAAAGGAAGTTACAGGAAACCCTGCAAAGCGCTCGAAGCCTCTTCCCCCCAGGCCAGCGCTCTCCCCTCCTTGCTCCATCACCACCCGGCAGATGTGGCAGCCGGCACGCAGCACCGAGGGGCACCCAGCACCGAGGGGCACCCACTGCCCGCCGGGCAGCGCTGCCCATTCATTCCCACCAGCCCACGGCTCCACCCAGCCAACTTAGCAGCAACTTCACCGCAAGTGTCAATACCTCCATTTTTGTGTGTGTGTTGGGTTTTTTTTTCCCTCCCCTCTCTCAAATTCAGAGCAAACTTCCCTTTCTGCTCACACTCCCCATGCCCCAATCCGTCGGCTCCGGATTGGCAGGGAAATCCTATACCCACCCTCCCCGCCGAGAAATGTCTGCTCTTGCAGCAGTCCCAACAAAAGCCAACTGCCAAGCACAGGCTGTTTCACAATAAAAGTCTCACTCGCTCCACTTTTTTTTTTCNCGCCTCCATTCCCTCGCCGACCCCAGACTGATTATTAACCTTCAGTGGCTGGAAAGCCTCCATAAAGAGTACACAACACCAGCAATGAAGCATTATCTCCACATACCACCACCCCCCCTTTTATTTTTAAGTTTCAAGGGGAAGAAAAGATTATTCCATCTTAAGAAGACTGATTAGGTCTTTGAAAGGGCTTTAAAAGCCATGAAGGTCCAAGGAGAAGAGCTAGTGCTGGTTTAGTTTTTCCTCTCCACCTCTGTTTACAAGACAACAGGCTTCCTCTCCTCCGTGAGGTCTTTGGAGGGGATGGAAGATGGGTCAGACCAGCCAAGGAAAGGCTCTGCAGCATTTCCAAACAGACAACCAGAAACTACAGTGGTGCCTTTAAAACAAAAAAAAAAAAAAAAGCCCCCCAAAAAAAAAAAAAAAAGAAAGAAAAAAGAACAAAGCTGGGAAACACAGAAAGAGCTTTCTCAGCCTCCTCCTTGGCATTTTCATCAGCCATCCGGGTGCCCTTCGCAAAGGTCCAAACAGGTTTTATAGGCAAAGACAATACATGCACAGCAAAACTCCCAACATATTGCAGCTTACCAAGCCCAAGAGACCAGTGAGTTACATCATGAACCAGAGCTCTCTCCAGGCCGACCAGGAAGGAGCGGAGGTTGATGTGCTAAGATGTCTACCTTCACCAGGGTCTTTTTTTTTTTTTTTTTTTTTTTNGAGGCTTTGCAGCAGCATTATTCTGATTCAGAGCCATGCAGTTAAAGCAGGTCAATCTGAAAGAGGGCTGGGAGCAGGAGGACCCCTCTGAAAGTCTGCTCGCTCCCATTCAGGTCAGCAGCTGCACCAACACATCTGCCTGCAGAGCCAGTGGGACAGGCAGGACTGATCCTGCCCAGCCTGCGAAGCCTCCAGCCGGGAGGTGGACACCAACCCCTCAGAGGTGACACCACCATGCACTGCTGCCCATGAGCGGTTGAGGCACGTGTCCCAACACCAGCTCCCCAGCAAAGCCGGGGCTCAGGCAAAGCTCTCACCAGCCCTTCAGCAGGGCAGGATTTCACCTCCTGTGCAAGACAGCAGCAAGGTTTGCAATACAGACTGTAGCAAGGCAGAGAGTCAAAGCTCTCAATAAATGATGCAACCCCAGCAGCAGCAGATTCTCATTCACTCATTTTTTTCCTCCCTTTTTCTCCTATAAAAAACACAACCCAAACCAACTTGCTCGTAATAACCTTTGCCTTAAAGAGAAGACAAACATTTTGTACTTAATTATATAGGAAGTAATGATTAAGAAAATGCTTGTAGAAAGGGTGTTTCTTTTGTAGGCACATGAAGGCTGCTCATTTCAGATCTCAGCACTGCTCAGGTCCTGCTGTGCACGGGCAAGGTCTGGGATCAGTGCTCGTGGGGATGCTGACCACGGGCCTGTCATTAGAAGCAGCAACAGCATTTGATCTGGGGAAGGAAGGAAACGTAACCACCAGCATACCTGGCCTCCAAAACAGTCACCAGTCTCAAAGCTCCTTTTTTTTAAGGTTAAGGCCACTTCCTTGTAAGCCTCATGCAATCATGTGAACATGGAATTTTATCTGCAGCTCACAACAAGCGCTGCCCTCAGCCTTAAGTCTGTCCCCAAATCAAATTCTTTGCAATTCTTTTGTCTCCTGAATTCCTTTCAACCAGACTCTTCCTATAAGAAAAGAAACATTTCCTTCTCGACCCCCCTGTCCTCTCTCCTATTCCAGCCACACAAATCAACTCCCGAAACAGGGGGAAGGGTAGAAATGAGGTGCAAGTCCCTGCATGCAACAGCTGGGAACAAGGAGACACGTGCATGAAACTCAGCAACAGGACTTAAAAGTGACTTCTCATAAGACAACGCGGTCCACAATGGCGTGCAGGCTTCAGGCAAGGGGGATTTGCAGAGCCCATGCCCTCCTGTAAAGGGGGGATCGATTTACGCTTCCTCACTGCTTCCATGCTGGGAAGCGTCCGTATCCATCTAGCTGTATCCCAGTAGAGTTAAAGCCAGTGCAACTTGAATGTGCAGGCAAGTGTAAATGAAGAGCAGACAAAGGCATCTCCTCCTTCCACAGGCTGAGGTTAGCAAGGAGTACAGCTGCTGCCTGCCTTCTCCTAGCACCCATGAGGGGAGGGGGCGAAGAAAACCCTAAAATGGAGACCAAGATTCATCACTATCTCTAGCAAAAGCAAACCAGCCATTTCGGAAACACCCAGTCCCCAGGAAGGCTTAACCAGGATAAAACCGTAGCACCAAGAGGAGCCTGGAGCAAGCAGGTTGCAGCAGCCCAGGGTAGGGGAGCTGGAAAACAGCTCACCCCCGTCCACGGGGCTCAGGCACCTCTTCAGCCTCCGCGCTCCTCTTCCTCCCACCCCCAAACCACCGCAGTCAGCGGAGCAGCTCCCTCTTCCCCTGCCTGTCCCACCAGCGTCGGGTGGAAGGGCTTGTCGGGTTGGTGGAGGAGGGAAAGCCCCGCATGGGCTTCCCTTGGGAGCTGCAGAACCTCACTCAGCTGCCCACACCACCTCCGTCTGGGTCACCTCCAGCCATCAAGAGACCAGCAGCAAGACAGCGACACCTGCGAGCCGGAAAAGCGGTCAGGGAGAAGAGGGGGGGAAAAAAAAAAGACAAAAAGAAAAAAAATAGTAAAACTTGCACCCTCGGGCCTGTCCCTCTAATAACTACAGCAAAACCTCACCAAGGCTTTACTCTCCTGGAGGGTGAGAAAGCGACACAGCGCTGCCCAGCACCCGAAGTCCTAGAGGTGGGAGATCCTCACACCCTCTCCTCCATGGCCTACGGGCTTCGTCCCCGGCGTGGGGCCTTTTTTTTCTGCTCTGTCATTAAGAGTGGAGCCTGGTCTTTTCCTTCAATCCCAAGAATTGCACTGAATTAGATCATCTTTCTCGGCTCACCTCCCCCTACAGGCTGCTCCCGAGCATGCTCAGCTCGGCCTGGCGCTGCCATTTCATAACTGCATTGTTTACAGACACACACTGACCTGCCATTTTTTGACAGGAGGAGAGGAGCAGGCATTTGCCTCCCGACCACTCACGGCCCCCCAGCCCCTCGTAATAAAAATCTGCTTTGGAGAAGGGAAATTGCAAAAGCGTGGAAAGTAGCAGGCTGTGGGTTTGTGGTGGTGGTTTTGTTGTTTTGTTGTTGTTGTTTGTGGGGGTTTTTTTCCTTTTCCCTCCTTGATTTAGGTCAAAATCCACCTGTTTTGGAGGGAGAAGTTAACCCCTTTGGGGGTTGGAGGGAGTGGGGAGGAGAGGTCTTGCAGAGCTCGATGCAAAATGCCAGCCATGATTTCTAGCTTCTTCAAATCACAACTGTGCTTCGATGTCACCTAAAAATACAATATCCAGCCCAGTCTGTCATCCTCTGTCAAGCCTTCCTCTCCGAGAGAAAGGGTTGGAAATATGGTATTTCCCTTGAATAAACAAGTTGGCTTAGTCCCAGCACATACAGTTTTCTCCTTTAAATGCAAACCAGAGTATTTTTGCAGGCACACAGGAAAATGAGGAGAGGAGGAGGGGAAAAGTTCCTCATTTAACACCAAGAGCTCCATGAAAAGCCTTGCAAGATTGCTCTGAGCCCTCTCTCCTTTCCAGTCCTCTCCCCGTCTGTGCTGATCATACTTTACAGGTGAAAGCAGCTCTGACTTATGATGGAGAGAAAATGCCAGAAGAGCTGGAGGTTTCCTCATCCTTGGAACAAGGACAAGTTGTGAAAATCTTCCTCTGCAAGAGGCACTGTGCTGCTCCGACACAGTATGGCAGCGTTGCAGGGAAGACACTTGCACATCAGATCTTCTTAACCCCCACTGCTTCAACCCTTCTCCACCACGTCCACCAGCCTTCCCCCTCCTTATGGGGACTGAAGGAAAAAGTTAAATAAATTACCTGGTATGGGGGAAGCAAGCTGTGATGTTGGATCCCAGAATTTTTTTCTTAAAAGCTTCCTCTACATTTTTTCCCCTCTAATTTTTTTTTCTTTTTAAGGATACTTTCCAATTAGCTCGTACAGTTTGTAAGCTTCGCTCCTGCTACTCTCCTGACTACTGTAAATCCTGGTAGGCAGTGCTGCCCACTGCGTGTTCTCCTCCTCTGCCCTCCTCCAGGACCAATGCCACCATAGAGCAAAGCCAGACATTTCCTCCTCCACCCAAGAGACCAAGAAGCTCACACAGGCACGGAGAGGGACGCATCCCAAGGGAAACATGAAGGGGGCATAAGGGTCTCCTCTGCAAAGAGGGGTTGGTGTCAAAACTAAATTCACAGGAATCAGAAATAACTGGCTGAAAACGGTAGTTAAGGGTTATAATTCAAGATTCGTTTCCAAATCACTGACATTACATGTCACTGCAGGAACATATGGTCCTCCAAGCCTTGCGAGCAGGGAGTGTGCATGCTGTCAGACCCTGAGCCTTTCAGCTGCACCAAAAGCAAGGTAACCCCCCCGCTGTGGTGATTCCTTGACCACTCTCAGCTCCAGGAGCAGGAAGGGGAGAAGGAAAAACTTCAGGGAAAAGCAGCAAAAGGACAACAAAGAGAAGCAGCAGGAATCAAGCCAGCCCTTCCCCAAACCAGCTGGCCAGGAGGGTGAAGCTCCTTAAAACTCCTTGTTTACCTGAATAAAATAGCTCTCTGCCATTGTATGAGATGCATGCAATCCTCTTTCATTAGGAGATGGCACCATGTGGGAAAGGTCAGGAGCCGGTGTCCAGCACTGGCAAAAGGAGCCAAGGACAACCACCACAGCCCAAGCCCCCCAAGGTTGTGGTGGTAGGCCTGATCCTGCTCCTGCACCCCTGTTGCCAGGCCCAGGGTTTGTCTAACAGTAGCTGATCAGCAGAAAATATGCCCCATGTGTGCTGCACAGCCCAGCTGTGTCCAAAGGTGTTCCTGGGAAGAGGGGAAGAGCTCCTGCTGGCATTTAAAGGTCAGTTAAATACATGAAGGGGAAAAACCCCAGGGCCCCACTTTGGGGCTCTTAACCCTTGTTGAAAAGCAGCGCAAAGTCCAGACCTCGGGTTTCTCTCTTCCCTCCAAAGTAGGTCAGGCTTTTCAGCGTCTCTCTGCAGATGCTTGCAAAGGGCATCAGC
The DNA here is from genome assembly GCA_013401275.1 of Pandion haliaetus. Taxonomy (NCBI): domain Eukaryota; kingdom Metazoa; phylum Chordata; class Aves; order Accipitriformes; family Pandionidae; genus Pandion; species Pandion haliaetus. The sequence continues at coordinate 421,572 of VYZV01010763.1, forward strand.
TGGCAGGGATGGAGCATTAGGTGTTTTCGGCCGGCTGTCACACCAGTGTCATCGTGGTCACCACGACACAGGAGCACACGTTGCACACCTCATCGGTTTTTTGGCTGCTTCTTTCCTCAGCCTTCATCAAACCCAAAGCACATTTTTTCCCCTGGATGGGAGCTGATCAGGCAGTACATCAAGGCCTCTGCTCTTCACTGTTAAAAAGAAATCTCGTTTCTCTCCTCGTGACTTCTTCAGATGCCTTTTCCTTTAGCACACATCTTCTAGATGACAAACAATGAGCATATTTATAGTCCAGTGGAGACACGACAGATATTTAGATTAAGTATCACAGATCGTCCTGTAAGCTCCCTAATCTTTTAAATGACATCTTCATGTCTCACTCCTTGATTGAAAATTCAATATTGTGTCCACATGGCAGCTTCAGGGGTCTCCCTTGAGCACGGCAAGCTTAGGCCAGTGTTTTGCCCACTGGCAGGGGTGTCCAGACCCCCCACAGCTCTGGGACCTTCGGTGTCTGCCCCAAGTCCCACTGAGGTCTGTGGCAGCCTGTCTGCACGTAACGCAAATGACAGCAAAAAAAAAAAAAAACCAAGAGCATGGCAGGGCCAGGGGTCTGAATTTTAGGCAACTTTTAAAATAAGCTGCAGACATGCCTCCTGCCATGAAATCAACCATGGATGTTTTGTTTTAATCAGCTGTTCCCTTGGATTGCAAGCTACTATTTAAAAAAAATAAAATAAGAGAAAGGGGAGGAATCTACCCCAAAATAAAAAGGATTGTTTCTTCCTGGTAAAATAATGTTCACTCTTGCCTCTACGCCAAGAAGTGAGCTGTAGGCTTGCTTGATGCAAGCAGAGGCTGTCAAAGGAGACCTAGTGAGGAGATGCCATGTGGCCCTAGGCCCTCTCCTCCCCTTTGGGAGTTCAGTCTTCGAGCAGCTCGGACACCCCAGCATTTGCTCTTCTTGCTTACAAGAAGGGAGGGCTCCTGGGAGAATTTTCCAGAAACTTCACACTTTAAAAAATAATTTTAAAAAAAAAGCACTAAAAAAAACCCCAACCCCACTACCAAAAAAAAACCCCAAAGCCCAACCCCAAAGAAACCTCCCCACCCCACAAGACAAATAAAAGACCACCCGGATGCAAGAAAACAAAGCCCGAACCTCCCCGGAGCCAGGTGACATCGGACGCAGAAGTACTTGCAAGCCCGTGGCATAGCACAAGGCAACAATCAGCACAGCACAGACGGAGCCTGGCCAGCCTCCTCCAGCCGGCTCCCCAGCGCACCCCGCCTGCCCGCCCACGCACGGGGCAGGAAAATAAATGTATACAGAAGCAAATAAATACATAACCCCCAGCCACGATTCCCCAAACTGTCTTCCTCCTCTCCGAGGCTTCTCCTTCCCCAGCGGGAGACAGCCTGCCTGTGGCCAGGGCCAGCGGGGAGCTGCTCTTTGCGAGGCATGGGAGGTGGACCCTGCGGTACCTGCGGACATCTGTTGTCTTCTTCTGGTGAAGACTCAAAGAGTTGCATATTCCAGATCCTCATGAGCAGTGATTCAGTTTCTGCTCATGTGATAAAAGCTCCCTCTACAGAGTGAGCATGCCCAGAGGAGACCATTTCACTGCTCCCTCCAAGCTGCAGCCATTTCACAGAGAACCTGCCGGCTCCAGGGTGTCCATTGGAGCGCAATTATCCAGGGCATCCTGGGGACGCACCGGTAATGCAGATCATCTGTCAACTGCTGACAGGGTGCCAGGCCTCAAAACTGATCGCTCGCCTGAGAAAAAAAAAAAACGCCTTTTAAACCATAGAGCGAGGTGTTCTGTCTCAGTGGCCTTCAAGAGTAGCCTTTGCCTGAAGGAAAAGGAGAGGCAGGAGGGACAAGGAGAGATGCTGCTGTGGCTTGGGGATGCTCCCGTGCCGATTTTGTTCTGCTTACTAAAGCTCCTGACCTCTGAGTGCTGGGATGAAGGCACATGTGGTAAACTGGTTCAGTGTGCAGTGTCCAACTGCAAGTGCATTCGTGATCCGATCTGCTGAGCTGAAGGGGAGCTATTTTTCACTTTGGGGATTAATAAGACAATCTGACCTGGTACAACCAACCTTAAAAGGGTATCACAAAACACAGTCATCAAAAAGAAGGGGGGGAAATGGAAGGAGGGGGGGAAACCCTAATGAAGTGATAGCGCACTACTAGGTGCAGGAGCTCTGAGCTCAGCCTATGTCAAACCATATGGTACAGCTGGCCTAGCCAGCAAGATAAAAGAAGAAATTTTAGCTTCAAAATAAAAGTAGTTTGTTCTACTTAACAATTAAGCATAAACTCCTGGCAACCTTCGCATCTGCTCAAGCTCCCAGTAAAACTGCCAGAGCAACTCACAAGAACATCTGTAAGCAGAGATCGGCTGGAAGGGATTCAAGCCCAAGACTGGCATTTATCGGAGGCAGGAGCAGGAGGCTGCCGGAGCTGGGTGTCTGCTGGAGAACCTCCCACCCGAGCAGGGGGAGGGTGACCAGCAATGCCAGAGAAGAGGCCAGAAGGAAGTGGAAACTCAGAAATGGACTGTGGCACCACCTACTTACTCTTGGCCAAAGAAAAAATGGTTTTCAAAAAAACTTAAGAGCACAGTTCGCTTAAAGCAGAAATTAAAATGAAGACGAGCTCAGTGTAATGTGTTACAGTGGGCTGGTGGCGACAGGGAGCAGCCTGCAGTGTAGGGAGAAAAAAAACCATCAAAATCCATAGTGAGGTTTTGAAGAGCCCAAGGATTTTGTTTGCTTTACACCTTGCAGCAAAAGCAGGCATGCAAATTCAGGCCTTCAGCACAAGCACGAAGCCATTACCTGCTCTTCTCTACTCATCCCCTCCTCTCCTCTGCTGAGCATCACAGGAGCATGTCCTGCCATTGCATTATCGCAGGCTGGAAACATCAACAAGCCACATTTTCTCCAGCCCAAGCAGCTAATTCACCACCATGTCCAAGCACATTTGCAAAGCAGCAATAGTTAAAGCAAGTGGAAGAGCTGCCACAGATCTGCCTCGACTACAAGGATGTTATTTTTCTCTCCACACTCTGGAGTAGTTTCACTACTAAACAGTTAAAACACACAAGGCTAAATTGAGATGACTGAAATTCATAGAGAAGGAATATTTAAGGTGACAGTATAAAGCAACAATCTCTCTTTCATCCACTAGGTTTTTGTTTGATGTAAATCTTAAGTTTTAATATACACAAAATGAGATTTTCCGGGCCTTTCTCTCAGTCGCTGAAAGGTGTAGAGGTAACTCATTTAAGACAAACTCGAAAATCCCCAAGCAAAACCAACAAAAACCAACTACACAGAGAGAAGTTGTATTATCCACCGCATCAAAAGATTACTGTAGTTCAAACCAAAGATGGCTTTAAAACAGTTGATGTGTTGCCCTTCCTTGCAGCATGAAATTACCAAGCTTTCATTAAAAACCCAGAAATAGAAACAAAGATATTAACAAAGGCAGTATCAATTGAACTACCACAGTCAACATCCCCTTTCAGAGATAAAATAATGATGAAGAACCACACTGCAGCCTCAGCCTTCCTGCGCACACAGAAGGGCAGCACTCCCAACTGCATCTCAGCACTCAACATGTTTTTACTGCTGAGGTTAAATATACACTGAGAGCAGAAGCTACAAGAGACGCTTTTCACATCTCATGGCCATCCTTGAAAGCACTAAACACTGTTTAAAAAAAAAACAAAAAGCTGATCAGGGTATTGCAGATGGTTCAATAACCAACTCAAGTGAAGCAATCGATCGGCATCTTACCAGCATCTGCACAGCACTGTGTTCATGGGGGATGCTTGTGCATTGATTAAGACGACCTTAAATTTATGCCATCCAAAAGAAGAAAGAAGCTTCCAGACCACCATGTTGTTGCTCAGTCTGGCACCACTACCTCTGTGGCCGGGCAGGGTCTGGAGGCTCGAAGAGTGGTGCCTTCTGACCCAGGGCCCCCATCTCCCCCATTCTCTAGAGGTCAGGTGCTGCACAGGCTCTTTTCTAACCAGCTGGTTAGAGACCCGTCTCCAGACTGGCAGAGGAAGCGGTTTTTCTAATGATGTAGGATAAGAACAAGCCTGTGCCCCACGAAGCTTTCCCCTTTATTTAACACAAGTACTCTCCAGCAATTCCCCCACCAAGCTGGTACGAGACAACATAGCACCCCTCTTTCAAAACATCTTCTGCCAAGTATAAAAATACAAGGTATTTTTACACCAAGGCTCTCTGGCCTCCGTTCCCCAATTCAAGGCTCGAATATCCCTTTCATAAATCTCACATTTTCATGAGGAAGGCAGCAGCACAACCACCTCCCTTCACAAAGGACACGGGGTTCCTCAGGGCTTTTGCTTAATTACACCATTATGTATGGCATTTTCACAGCTCCCTTGCAGAGGAAGCGCAAGTGGGAGGCAGGGGGAGATTTTCTTTCTATAGGAAGAACAATATTTAGCTCTGCAAAATACAGGGTTTTTTCCTTATTTCCATCAGGCTGCTCTTCTTCCAGACCCTCCAGTTGCTCAGATCTGAAGCTCCTTTTCAGCCTCCTTAGAAGCAATCCCAAAAGCACAATAAGCTAGAGTGACTTCTGATGTAAGAGGAGCATTTCTGCTGGAATCCTGATTTGCTTCTGCACTGCTAAGAACCGCTCCCCAGCTCTGCCGCAAGCTGTTAAAATGCCTCCTTCCCTCCTCACCTATCATGTAGGATATTTCCTAACCAGAATGCCCATTCCCAGGACACACTGAGTGTGCTCAGCATCCTCCAAGGGAGCCCAAATGTCCACCTCCATGCTCAGGTAACAGCCTTGAAGGAGCAGTGTCATTAATGTGTGCTTATAGAAGCACAGCCTTCTCCATCTTTCAAAACCTGGTTTTTTTCCCACAAAAGTTTCCAAGCCATCTCCCTCCCTCCCCCTCTTTCCCCAGTAAAGTTGAAAACTGCTTTTAGTTAATAGGAAACATGAAATGTTCCCTGCGACGCTGCATTGAGTACATCACACACACCAAGAAGATGATTTAAAAAAAAAGGAGAAAAAAAGATGCTGTTGCAACAGATGTTGAGATGTAAGCTCTCTGAGAGATGCTGCTATGTTTTGATAAGAATATGCGTTGAGTATTTCATTTATAGGGCAATCCTAGAACTTTATTTAGAAGCATATTGGCCAGACAGCTGTAATTTAGAACATACTGTATTCCTAACAGTTCCCAATTATAAACTCCTTCAGCTTTAACTTATAGTAACCACAGCTCCTTCTATTTTGGAAATCTAAAAACACCATTTCTCCCCTTCATTCAGCTATCACATATCAAGAGCTTCTACCATACAAACACAGCCTTGCTCAAGAAGGGTCTTAAATACAGCATCCCTTGCATATCCCATCTCAGTAACAGTAAGCAAGCTCATTGCTTTAGCCACACTCACCGTTTGCTCCACAGACAAATGTTTTATTTTACTTGGGGGACAGTAGATGGGGTAGGAATCAGACCCATGTCAGTGCAAAGCCATCCTGCTTATTAGTAGTCTTCTGCCAGCAAAGCTGGCTGTAAAAATGGCTGCTCACATTCAGTCTGGCTTCTGCTGCAACACTTCACTGAAACAAACGCTGGAGCTCGGGTGTAGATCCTGCCGATGAGCCTCACGTGTTCAACATGTCCCTGTTCTTTGACCTCACACCTATTTTTTTTAAGGATTAGGGCATTCACGTGAAAATAAGCAAGTTCTTCACTGGAGGAGAATCAGTGCTTCATGATGCTTTTATATCTCCCCAAATCATGAACTCGCCTATGAAATATTGCAGTTGATGGCTCTACAAGCAATTCCACTGACATTATAAATTTCTGCAAGGAACAGAAGGAGCACATGAACTCTTTAAAAACAAAGCCTTCATGCAAATACCACTAGTTAAGAATAGCGGAGAAATAAAGCAAGCATGATGTGTATACAGAATTGGCTCTAAAGAAGCTGCTTTTCAGCAACTGCCATAAGGTGGCAGTGGGTCTTTAAGGCTACCTAACACCTTTCACACAAGCACAATAGGAAATTATAACACGAGTGGTTTTCCAGCATCTGAAACTGTTTAAGTCAGATTTCCTCATGAAGGGAGCCAGACCATACATGAAAACTTGGTGCTGAGATCACCTCAATGCCTGAGTCGCACAAGGAGAAAAAGCCACCAGGATCAATTCTGAACAGCCATAAACGCAGCCCTCATCTGTGCCAAAGAAAATAAAAACCTTTTCCTTTCAGTGTACAATTACAATGCAGTTTATTTTACATAAACACCTTTCTTTGTGCATTCATCCAACCATAAACAAACCAGTGTCCATTAAAGAGTAAGAGGAGTTCTGCATGGCCAGCAAGCTGGGGCTCCAGCAGACTTTTATGCAGGGACTGTAAAAGCAACACTAGTAAGCAAGCTGGTCACCAACTTAGTGCAAGGCTGACAATATCAAAAAGGCTCAGAAAACGCTGAGGAAGCGTTGGGTACACAAGAAGTGCAGAACCGGGCAATAAACAGGCAAGTTACTTTAGGTAATGATGTGACTCATCATGCAGATTGACCCAGCTGTTTGAGACCATCACCTGGGACACAGCAATAAAATAAAAATCTATGTTTTGCTCTTTATCAGTTGCCCCCTGAACTGTGCTATGAAAAGCAGCCAGAGTTGCCCTGAAGAAAAAGCCGGTCTATCTTACTGAACGCAGGTTAAAGATAGACTGTGATCACAGAGATTTCTGTTAATAAACACAATAACTTTGTAATACCAAACTATTCACAATGCCCTAAGTAGAGCAAACTGCTTGCCTTACCTTTACTTACAGCCAGGCTGAAACAAGCGTAGACACTCAATACCACGCCTCCCACAGGAGACAGGGTCTGCGAGGGCTGAGGCTTGTGGCCGACGTCTCCCTCCCTGCTCCACACAAACTCAGATCTTCCCTACACCTCACTAATGCAAACATCAAGAGCCAATGTAAATGTTTTATTGGCACTTTACCACGCAGCTTGCTTGTACAACAACTGGAGTCAATCGGCTTATGAAGCACATACCTGCTGGTGCTTACACATTCCTTGCAAAAAGCTGGCAACTACAGATTAAACCCAAGAGCCCAACCTAGCACAACATAAGAGAGTCCCCTTCCTTCCCCCAAACCCACTTGCCAACACATTAAACCCCTGCAAGAAGCACAGAAAATCTCTCAGCCAAAAGAATAAACATATCTGTATTCCTTCCTCTCCTTGCCAGTTTGGAGGACCTGATGTGGCAAGGTTTGTTTGCAATCCTTGGAATGTAAAATAAGCCCGAAAAAGGGAGTTTGGGTTTTACATTCTTTCGCCCTCCCACAATCACAGATGGATCTAGATTTAAACTGTGGAGCAGGTCTGCGCCCTGCAAGGCTTCCCATTAATAATAATTAGCAACCGAGCCGCGCAGCCCACGACTGAGACGCGATCACATGCCTTCCAATATGAAGGCACAACCCAGCAAGTCCCCGCAGCCCTCGCTGCCAGCCAGCCCCTGCCTGCTGTCACTTTATGTCACCACCCTAACATTAGACAGGTTCGTTCTTTATATAGGTTCGCCAGTCAGTAAAGGTCAGTATTTTAAAACCCCTCCCCGCTGATCCGCAGGAAGCAGTTTGAAGCCATCTCGTGTCAGTGGTTAACTATGCTGCTTTTGAATCAATTCCAACAGTTCTTACTTCATCCGGTCTCCTCGCTCCCCCGGCCCGAGGGCACGGGAAGGAATCGGCCGGATTTGCCCTACCTCCATCCCATCTGCGGGGAGCTGCTGGGTCCTTCCAGATCCTGACTCCAGGCCTATCACTCCTCCAGCCACAAATCCATCTCACTCTATAGGTGCAGCCTCCACCCTGGAGCATGCTCAGTACCGGCTGATCTTCAGCCATTTCAGAGCTTTAATGAAATGTAAGCATAAGGAAGTGTCATTAGCAAAAAAAAAAAAAAAAAAAAAAAAAGAAAGAAAGAAAAAAAGAGGAAAAAAAAGGTGCAGGATTCATCCCGATCCAGCCAACCTTCCTGTTTCCGTCCTCTGTCAAGGAGGTGAAGCTCTCGCTGCAGGGATCGCAGGCGTTTTTAGGCAGCAAGCATCTCAGTTTAGAACAAAAGCAAGGAAAATCCTGTCTCAGGCAAGCCTTGTGCAAAAAAGAGCATTTCCTAGTGACATTCAAACCAGCAGGTTTTTCACTCTGGGCCTTCCACAAATTACAGTATTTTCATGAAATGCCATTAATATTTTTTTCCCCCCAACAGGCTTCAACAGAGGCTTTTAGCTAGCAATGCAAATAGTACTTCCCATCCACCTTAAAGCTAAACCTACCCCAGTCTACCCTCTATCACCTTGAAGATTATTTTAACAACATTTGCAAGAAAGTTAAAAAGCAGGATGAAAGAGGGGGGGAAAGAGGCTACAGTACAATAAACTTCATGCTATGTTTTCCTAAGGACCTGAATTTTAAGGCAGGTTTGTTTTTCACTAGTCAGCCCTGAAATTACTCCATCGTTACCTTGTCTCCTCAATGCAGTACGACCATTTCAAAGAAGAATTAATAGAGGTTGATGGTTTGGGTTTTTTTAAATCCTTTCCAGTTTTCCAAACAACCAAATATGCAAAGACACACAACACTGAAGTCCACCAAGCATTTTCACTGCCAGAGGACAACAGACCTGCACACTGCAAGCAATCTGCACATGGAACTTGACTGTTCCTTAAAAACTTGTATTTCCCTATATATCCTTTGCATATCTCCCACAGATCCCTACCAGCTCACAGAACTACTCCAGAAAGCAAAGATAGTTGTCGCAGAAGTAAAGCTTTGCAGGCCAGGGCAAAAATTGGTTATTTAATCCCAACAAATTTTTAATGTATACCCTATTCCTCGTGTTGGGCCCAAGCCAAAAAAAACTCTGGATGTTCAAATCCGTTAATTGTGTGTGCACTCTGCCGAGCAATGCTTGTTTCCCCTGCACGCATGGCTAGTATTTCTGCCATGTACGTACAGTGTCTGCTTCAATGCTGAAGTTTTGATTCTTCAAAGGAAGATTTAAAAACAAAAAAAAAAAAAAAAAAAAATCAAGTTGCTTTACACAAGTTGCTTTACACAGCATTTCAGAAAAAATCAGGGTGACAGATGAATGCCAAGCCCAGCTTTTTTCCTGAACCAAACTTCCAAGGTAATCACAAAAATACTAAGAGACTTTCTGTACAATGCAATAAACCAAGTTAAAGTCAAGATTTTCATCAGTCCACACACATTCATGTCAGATGCACTATGCAAACAACTCATAATACTGTTCTCTCATCTCCTCTCTGATAAATTCAGCCCAGTCCTCAACATCAAGCTACAGCTTTTTAGCAACTCATGTGGGACAATATTTGCATTTGACTTCTGAACACCAGGCAGCCTTTCACACCAGGCAGCCTTTCATGCCAAGTGCTGGCGAGTTGAATTTTACTAAAATATTTTTAGAGCACAAAACGTTTGGTAAAGTGACCCAGGATAAACCATAATAATTTGGCACAGAGAGCACATGCTTAGCTCCCCTCAGAACTCTATTTCTGTTGAAGGATTTCACCAAAGCCCCGGGACCAGCGCCCTATGCTAGCCATTTGGCCCCAGGCTGCTCCTTCTCCAGGGACATTCATTAGAGACCTCCGTTTTCAGCACAGGATGCAATTCTCTCTACAGCACATTAGGCAACTCTAAGATACTGCACAGTGCTTTCATTAAGCACAGATTGGTAAACCCTGCTGAAAAATTCTATTCTCATCCTTTCCCCTGCCTTTAAATTGGAGGTAGTTTAAAAATAATATTCAGACCATATAATCCCGAGGCATGTCTGCTGAATCTAGCAGTGTTTGCATCTAGCACAGCTCAAGCATGTCAAGTTTGTCTCCTTGGAAACAAAGACCAATTTGCAAGCATTGCTTGCTTGTTTTTTTTTTAATGTAACGAAGACATACATACCTGCAGCTCTTGTTGATACAAAGCAATTAAAGCAGATTCACTTACCAACAAGGTTCATAAGAGAATTATTAACATATTTCACTAATGAACAATTGGCTTGTTACACTAAGGGAAGACCACAGTTCATCACTATTTAAAAATCCCTTTTTCCCTCAATAGATACACACTCGAGGCATGGTATTTATATTGTCTCCTTGGGGACAGGCAGGAAAAAAAAGCAAAGCTGGAGTCATTTGCTTACCCTAGGCTAGGTATGCTGGTTCCAGTGGAGGAACAATCTAAGAGGGAAATCCTGTATTGCTCCTACCACATACCTCCAAAAGATACAGTAGTACAGCTCAAAACACACCTGCTTTCAAACACAGACTGAAGAGTCAACACAAGCTTAATAAGAAAGCGATAACATCTTCTAGATAAGCTTTGCCAGTTCTAAGCCCAACTTTTTCCCATCAAGGGCATGCATTAGGGCTTAAGTTCGAAGCCAGCCTTTCTATGCAGCCGTAACTCTTCTCCTAGAGCCTGTTCACGTCAAAGGTCCTCACGCTGAAGGCAGTAAATCCTACAGTGACGACACACAACCTCTCTGTGCAGGCAAGAAAGAGGAGGGAGGGCAAAAAGTGTCAGAACTGAGTTATCCATAGCCTCATTTGCAAAGGCAGTCGGTACCTCCACTCTCCAGGACCTTTGTCAGGAATTACAAGAGCTCAGCACTTTTCAAAAATCTGTCAAGATATGGCATAAAATGGACACACGAGAACAGCAAATAAAATTATGGCTCCTTTAACATGCCC
>VYZV01010763.1:432612-473150 GCA_013401275.1 Pandion haliaetus
AAATAAAATTATGGCTCCTTAAACATGCCCTACCAGAGGCTGACTCAGCACAGAGTTCATTTCCCGACATGCTTGGGCTGAGGCCGGGTTGCAATCTCTACTTAAGAAGATTACCTTCATATCCAAGGGAGCAGAGCCCAAAACTTCTCTTGCTCCCATTAGTATCACCACATTCTAGGGAGCTGCATGAACAGAACCTGACAGAAGCAAAAAAAGACTCCTTTCTCCCTATAAAGTACAAAGCCTTGCGATTCCCTGCCCCTGGAGAATTCCAGAGTCATTGCTAGAGCCAGTGTCCAGCACTCAAGTTGATGTGAACCCTCGATGCTTCACACTTCTGCAAGTCAGACCTTGGACTCCAATGCACCAGATACTCCAAAGAGGTTCAGAGCTTGCAAATGCCACTTTACTGAAAGAGCAGCCTTGCTGTCCTCTCGAAGTGGTAAACTGTAAACAAAAAAACCCCAAACCCTGCAAGTGTCCAGCAGAACTGCCAGAGGATCTCACCCTAGAGCTTGAAAAATTAATCTCTTTTCAGTACCCTGACTTTGCAAACGTGGCCGAAGAGCATTCAACACAACAAACGTAGGTTTCAATTTCTGCTGCAGTCAAGTAATTCTGGAAGCAAATCCCCCAGCCTACACTCTGCAATGGTGTGCACCCTTTACCAAGTATTGAAATTCCTAAGTTTTATTCCAACCAATGCCACAGTCTTAAGGAGTTTTGGAGACTGTTCCAGCCACCATGAATTCTGGGGGAAAAGCAAAGAAAACAATCTAGTTCTTCCTGATCAAAAGTAGAGCATATACTGAAAAAAGCATCTAAACATCACCATGTAAAAAAGAACCAGATAGATACATTGTGATTTGCTTAAATGCATTGCAACAATAAAAATACTTAGGACTTTTTATAATAAGAGATGGGAATAGTAGGCAGTAGTAATGTCTCCATTTTACAGATGAGAAGATCGAGGCTTGGACAATTAACTGCGAAAAATTTCTGGAGTTGTCCTTTATAAACGTATGGAGCAGAGGAATGAGATATAGGAGACCTAGATGTGAAGTCATGCTCTATTGCTGATTTACTGAGTCACCTTGGCTGGCCAAGTTGCGGCAGCAAAGAATGTGTTGGGACAGTCCGTTTGGGATGACTAGACTTTGAATCTCAGTGAAGTTTGAGCACTTTAAGCTTCCTTGAAAAAAATCTCATCCTCCATGATTTAAAAACAACCAAAAAACCCCCGAACACATCAATGTACGTAACAAACGTATCAGTATTTTCTCCCTCTGTATATTATTCCCTGTAACTAACACGTTTTTCGAGGGGAGGGGAAATATTTATCCAAACCAGTAAGCTTGCAATCACTAAGGAGGCTTTTTATGCCTATTGCCAAGTTTGAAAGCAGGCGGATGCCACATGGGTGAATCTGTGACACCAGGACACAGACCAGACTCTTACAACAAGTCAGTCACATTTGAATCAACCAACAGGAGCAATAAATTGAAGGAAGTTACTTACAATTTTTTTGTCGGATAACTGGGCTGCAAGTCATAGCCCCTGGGGCAAGGGCAATGAGCTCTGTTACAGTTTTTTAATGCAGATGCATTAAACACCTGGCAAATGCTTAGGTGAAAATATTGTATTGAAACAAAAGCAAATGTGGAAATAAAGTGAGATTACACCACTTACTAACAAATTTAACTATTGCTTCCCTTCCCTTTCTTTTCCCCCTCCAGCCTGGCAGCCACAACATACTGCTTGCAGGTATCAGAGGAACAAAGAGCTGATGGATGCCGTGAGCCCCAAGTATGTCTATAGACTTCTGAACACAGATTTCATTTGGGATGATAGTCATGGGATTTATTTGAATGCCCAAATCATTTAACCATCTTACTTGCTTGGGTTCCGAGAGATACAATGCTAAAGACTTGCTGTATTATGGAAGACAAACACAAGGATGGTACTTAGACCTCAAGTCTAAGACTGACAAGCTCATTCTGATGCTTTCCCACATGTAAGCTCTGCAGAAAAAAACCCAACACACTTCAAATCAAGAGTCACATGCCAATTTTGGGTGGCCAGTTCAGAGTTTTTCAAACCTGCTGAGAGCCTGTATCTACTAGAGATGTAAAGACACTACAGCAAGATGTAAACGGTCAGTACACTTGAAAATTAAGCACTGGTTTCACATCAAAAATTAAACCACTACTTCAAAAAAATTACTTCCCTCAAATTCTCCCACCTTTCCCTCTGCCCCATGTATAGTTCCCACTTACTTGCCTCACAAGGAGGCATAGCGCTTAATTTTGTTAACATTTTAAATCAAAGAACTCCAAATACAGCAAACACTAGGGAAAAAAAGCCACAAAATGCTGCAATAATGTAACCAGCTCTCAGAGATGTGAACCAGAAATGAGGGAAAGATGAATCTTGCAGAACATCTGCAATTGAGCACAGCAGCCCTTCTCCTCGTTTGCCTGATGTTGGCCACAGTGACCAAGATCTGTTTTGGAGGCAAAGCAAGGGAAGGCAGGAGTCTACTGGGGAGAAGTTTTGCACACTGAAAAAAGACCACTCGCACTATTTTTATTACAGAAGGAACAGGAAAGGACTTCACCCTTCCAGTGCTCTGTACAGAGCCCAGACTCTCCCTCCTGGTGATCTTCTGAATTCAAATGTGTATCAAAAGCATCATGGACCTTTGGAAGCTTCTCCTCCACTCTCATGCAGCCTTACCCCAGAGAAAAGGCAAGCAGAAGTGGTTGGTTCTGGTTCAGTAATACTACCAAAAATAAAAGTGCACAGGCAATATGAAGAAAAAAAAAAAATCCTGAGTATTTTTTTTTTCTGCGACAGGAAGCCAAACACTGGCCTTCAGCAGCCGCTTGATCACTCTTGGGCTTCAATTAAACAAACTCAAGGACTGCTGAAGTCAGCTTCCTTTCCTCGAGCAGTTTTGTAAGACATTCACTTGGTAGCCGAAAGCTCTGGAGTTTCACATGAAACTTATTAGTGGCTGGATCATCCCTGACACTGACTTCAAAACCCAGAACCAGAGCATTGCACCAAGACAGCTCATTCCTGTTTGCCTTTGATTAATGACTCCTGCTGCACTTGGGGAACTGAATTTTGGCATTGTTTTCACACACAAGCCAAGAAAAAACAGCCAGCCAGGCAGAATATGGCCCTCCAAGAAAGATTTCCAGGATTCCCTGCTAGTCAGCAGCTGACAATACACAGCCAGACACTGTCAGCGGAGAAAGGGTGTTGCGGAGCATTACCACGACACGTTCATTACGCCTCACAGTCTGCGGGATGATCCTTCTTCAGATGGGCAAGTCAAGCAAAGAGCTGCTGCATCACCTGGCAAACATCACCTAGCTTTTTTATTGACTCCTTGGCGTGTTCCGCTGTCACAACAGACCAACGTCAATGTGGGAGCTGTGGCTCGGGTCTGGTAAAGCACCTGGGAGCCGCAGGTATGGGCCTTGCTCCTAGCATGCATCCTCCCTGCATGGGACTGCTTTAAAATAAATGTGCCCTCAGTTAGGCTTAGTGATATATTGGTTCAAAGCAAAAACCCTGAGACGAAGTAAAATCCTTTGCAATCTTTTGCATGCATATCTACCCTGCACCATCCTCTCCTCACAATATAATTACAGCCCAAACAGTACAGACTTCAAGCAAGGTCCCAAGCCTGCAAGAGAGGGATCTTCCCAGCCAGTCCAGAGCACCATTTGTCTGCAACCTGCCTTGGAGACAGCTGTCCTGTTTTCTCCTTGCCAGATCAGGTGTAAGGTATCAGCAGATACCTGATATAAACACAAATCCTTCTAAGCCTTGACTGTTGGTAGACAATATTCTCATCCTAGCAGGTGGATTGCTCAGTGGTTCTTCTCCCTCATTTAAGAAAGGGGGAGGGAAAGGCCCACTCAGATCATGATAATAAAGACATTAGCCCAGATGGTTATAATAGGAACATCCCTTGGGTACTCCACAGTAATATTTTTGGCATTCCCCTTTCCTGACATGCCTCAGATGTTTGTGTGAAAACCTGCAAAGGTGGATATTTACAGGTCAATATGCTGTAACATGCCTGAAGCACAATTTTAGGTTTTTTTTCCTAAGTCCTTCTTTAGAAGGAACAGAGCAAAGGATCGGCTGTAAAGCAACCCAAAATGCCTGTCATTTCAAACTGCGTTTAACACTCCTCTTCCTCTCCATACTGAAAAAAAGCATTGCAGAAGTACCTGTAAAGCCCTGCATATCCCACTGCTGATCTAAATATGCCTCATTCCCAAGGAGATTGAATGGATGTCATAAAGTTTGGACTTTAAACTATAAAAACTCGAGGCTGCATCCACTGCAGTGCATAAGCAAACAAAGAAATGTGGTTCATAAGTAAGAGGAGTACATACAAATTTTCCTGCAACAGTGTAGTTCATACACACCAGTCTAAATAAATGCCAGTCTCATGTGTTTATGCAGCAAGACTAACTCTGCAGGGAGGGATGCTAGTAAATGGGACCTTCTCTTCAAATCTAAGTGATAGAGGAAAGACACAAAGGTGTATGTAAAGTAACTGAGTCCAATAATTTGCGGGATTCTTATAAATTTATTTTTAGCAGGTTCTTATACCTCATTTCTAATCCCTGTAACGCTGCCTTGCGCCTATCAGTTAACTTCACCTTCACGAGTCTGTCAGTCTGCTTGGGAAGAAAGAAGGGTGCTGCCATCATTTTGTTTTAAAGAGCTACATCCCAGTGGATCCAGCTGTGTTGATTTGCACAGCTGCATTACAACAAGCTCCTTACAGAATTAAGATCAATTCAGCCTGTATGTCATCACAAAAATTCACCAAATATTTTGTCAGGTACATATAATGCACTTCTAGAGGTGAAAGCCAAACTTCTCAGTAAGAAGAAAGCTCCACCGAGCTCATGCCTTTCAGACTTGCAATGTCTATCAGTGACACAATTAATTTCTTTCTCGCCATGTAACTGACAATTAAATGGAGGATCTATCTTCACTGCAAAAGCCAATGCACCTCTGTGTTAAAAGGGCTACCTGAAGATAGGTTACATGAAGGTTACAATTATATTCACTTGCCTTTGCTAGTAAGGATACATAGGATGAAATTGCAAATTAACTTAAACTAGCTATGGAGGTCAAAAAAATCTGTTTTGTCTTCACTGGGCTGCAGTGCTGAAAGAGTCAACTATCCTGATGCAGACATGGTGCTTTCGGCATTGTGGATAGTGCGAGACTGTGACACAAACAGAAGACAGATATGGGAAACGTGACTTACACAGTTTCTTCATTCATTAGCCAGGTACAGTTGTGCTCGATTTCCTCCCCTTCAACCATTCATGGGCTTTGTGGGAAGACCTTCAGAATCAGAAGGTTTCTCAGCCTGGTAGAGGACTGCCTTCTCCAGCCTCTCCTAAACAATGGGAACCGGAGACCCTCTGAGATGCTCCCTGTGAAGAATGGACGGGTCAGTCCTTCCCATTCATCACTCCATCCATATTCAGGGCTCAAGGGACTTTTTTGTATCACTTTTTAGTCACTGGCATAAAGGACAATTAAAGCAAATATACTGCAGCCTGCTGCAGAGACAATGATCAGCACTTGCCTCCCAATCCCTCATTTTGTTTGCCATCTTCACCCGTTTCCCATCTTCCTGCATACATATTCAGGTGCCTTTTCTTTAACCTTGCTTTGGGATCAGAGTTTCTTCTGTGTGCACTTGTTCATATGCACAGATGCCCAATCCCTCATCTTTCAAAGCTTTCATTGTCCATGCCATTTTTTGTCTTCTGTTTTGAACTCTCTTCCCATGTTTTTAATTCCTGTATTTTCTTTCTCCTCCCTTTCTAATTTATTCTCTCCATCCCACTTCTGTCTTTCTAATTCTTTCTTACTATCCTCTTGGGGCTGGTTTTAAAACAAAGATCCTGCTGCTGCTCACCTCAAGGTGCAGGGAGCAATGAGGCTTAACTGCTTTATTCTGCAGACTCTGAAAGTGAACAAACCCATGTGGAAACAACCAAAATCCATAAAACCCTGCCAAGATCCCTGCTCTAGTCTCAAACCCCACCAAATTCACTCCAAAGATATATACACACTCCACTGACCCAACAGACACAAAGGTACTGCTGCTGCCGCCAAGAACAGTCTCTGGTATCCTAATAGAACCTAAGGATAAATCTAAATACTCTTCCCCATTACTGCCTGACCAATGAAAAGTGATAATTTGTATAACTGAACACGTATGTGCACACCCCTATGTATGTGGAAATAGAAGGAAGAGTTTTCCTCCTTCTCTGTCCTTTATTTAAGATTTTTCTACAAGTTTGGCCTGCCTTGTCCTGCTGCTCTATTAAATGCATATCAGATCCTGTCTGAAAATTCAGGTTTTAAACAGCTGTCCCTATCCCACTTGTAAGGTGAACTGTTAAGCAAGTATTAGTGCAGCAAAAATATGAAACCAGTCCAACAATGAAGAGCAACAGCCCCTTGCAAATAAAACTGGTGAGTGAAACAAGTGGTGGAACTGAAGGCTCCCCTCGCACACTACAGCCTGCTGGGAGCCCTGGCCGCCCATCCTGCCATACCACCGCAGCTTTGCTAGTCCACAGTTTTTAGCCAAAGGCTCAGGCAATATCAGATACCCCTTGTCATACAACACTCATACTTGCAGGTAACCCAGGCTTTACTGCTTCATCAAACCTCGCAAAGTTCATGCTTACTATGAAGAAGTGAGGACCCTGTAGGTGAAGATCTGTGCAAGGCAGCTGGCACTGTCACCCTGGGAAAGGGGGCTCGACCAGCCCTGCACAGCCAACACACAAATCGGGGAAGAGCGTGCGTCTGAGCCTCTCCCATGTATCATAGCCTTGACTCTGCAAGCTCCAAGGTACTTTGGTTCAAGTTAGCAACACATTTTAAGCATAAAAACACCTGCTTAAATAAATTAAGCACCTACTTGAAGTTAATTTGTGCTACAGGGTTCCCACAGGGAAGCTGACAAAGCCAAGAGAGGGACAATGGGATGAGCAATCAAACAAGGAAGCATGATGATCGAGCCATTAGACCTCCTCCCAAGGACCTTGTTGGGGCTTGGACCCTCTACTCCCTGCATTTCACAGCCACAAAAACAGCCAAAAGAAGGGTTGATGCTGATTTCTCTTCTGACTGTGGACTTCTGCCTCCCCTCCCCAGCATGCCCATTTGCTTTTGCAAAGACATTTACAGTGATGACCTCCATTCCATTATGCCTTATATTTTCACTTGCTTTCTTTCATCATGAATCATTAACAATCCCTGTTTATCATCATACGCTTATTATTCTTTAAATTAAAATAATAAAGAAAATTGTGCTGAAGCTTCAGTGTTGGTTTTTTTTAAAAAACCAAACTATCCCACAGAAAAGTATGCACTTATACTAAAGAGGAAAAGAAAAAAGGAAAAAGTAAAGCATGGCTGAATTTTGAGCCTACCAACCTTCTACACTGTCCTTTTGGTGTCTGACAACAAAGGGGCATGAGTGCTATCAAGTCACACACGGATACTGGTAACACAATCCTGCTTTGTACCACTTTCCAGCTAGGTGTTCATTGTAATACAACACAAGCTGCTATGCAATTAAAAAGGCCCCAAAACAGAAGGCTGTGGAAAAAAATGCTAATATACCCAACTACCCTCATTTTTAACCTTAAACAATGAACAAGGTACCAATATAGAACTACTTTTGCAATGTGTCAAATTTAAAAACAAAGTCCCCCACACCCCATTAAAAACCCATCCAGCAGTGATATTTTCTACATACTACATATTATGAATGTGTCCCAAGGCACTGTAGACTGCAAGCAGTGTTTCATGGCTCCCTTTGCCATCCGCTCCAACATTCACAACAGCGATGCCCTTGCTCGGCACAGCTGCATTTAAAGCAGAAAAAAAGTGGGCCTGCCTTACCATGAGGCAATTAACAATTGGGGGAAAAAAAAAACAAAAAACAAACTTGGCAAGATGAAGCGCCTTTGCAATCCATGGCCTTACCTGCTGGGAAGGGAGAGGTGCAGAGGGAGCCCTCCCAGCAGCAGCACCCTCAGTGTGACCCTTTGCAGAGCACAGCTGGCAAGCACAGAGGCTCCATGCTGCCGGAGCCTCCGGCGCAGGGGATAAACTAGCTAGGAGACAACCCGTTGCTACGTGCTGCTGAGCCATTTTAGAGGCATTTTGTCCGAGGCAATCTTTAGGAAACCCCAACAGAGTGAAGAATCAGCAGTAAAAAACTCTTAAGGAAAGCCTGGCGGCATGCATACCTCTGTTTGGCCGTGGTGGCGTTTTAGATTCCCATCAAGGATTTTAGAGGCCTACATCAGCGCGTCCACGCGCCCCGCACCACGGGAGATGGCGAGGAGCATGCTCAAAGGGAGCAGCATCCTCCCGGCACGCCACAGCTCCATCCCATCATGGCCCTGTGCTGGAAGGGGAAGCGAGGAAGCCAGGATGCTGCACCGCTCCCGAAGCCTGGTGGGGGAAAGGAGGCGAATCGAGGAGAGCAGGGACAGTTTTTAAGCACTCTCGACCATTCCTCGGAATAAAATTAAAAAAATTACTCATCGAGCAATTAAAATGTGCAAACATTTTGCTTGGTGTTCTGACTGCCACATTTAATATTTCAAACAACATCCAGGCCAATATTGTTGCTTAATTTAACATAACTGGATCCCGAATGCATTTCTAACAGATTAAACCACAGAAATATCCACATGTTTTAATGAGGATTTGGCACTACTTGGAGCCAAACAGATTTTAGCAATATTTTTGGACTACAAATTTTTTCATAAGAAAAGAAAGCCCAGTGGTAATGGATCTGCATTCCCTACATTTCAAGCTTTTTTGGATTTAAGTGCAAATTGAAAAACCTAAATATTTAGTGCCATTATAATTCGAGCAACATCTGGACAATTTTCTTTGCCTCGTAAAAGATTTTAGCCAGCTTTGCAGAGGCTCAGTCCATGTTGCTCAGGCAGAATGCCTCCTTTTACATTTGCATGCTTCACTCAGCTTCTGTAGTTTCTATGCCAACAAGCATTTGTAACTCTTTAAAAAGCACATTTGGAAGTGGGGGGAGATGGAAGATTTGAAATGTGATAAAGACTCTTGTTTTGTTGTTGTTCATCCAAATCTAAATCATCTATTCCTCATTTTTTTCTGAGCCCTGGAAACCTCAAAAAGTCCCAATAACCATCATCTCAGCCATGGCAAGTCTTCCACCTGTTTCAAAATGCAGCAGTGACTCAGTAAGAGAAAAGTTTGTTCAGTCAATCTGATGTATAAAAATATATATATACACACGTACTCGCATAAATATATATATAACTCCAGTTCTCTCTCCAGACAAAGAATCAATAGCAAACATCTATCGGTGTCTCTTCAGACAATAGCTCTGTGGAAAAAGCAACAAATCTGCAGTGCTGAGAAATGAGCCCTCCAGATGTACCCCAGCCCAACCCCAGCAGGCTAGTGAAACTCCATGCAGATTTACGTGTCCATCTACTACTGCAGCATACAGGGCCTGCGTGAATTTCCAAATCCCAAGGAAAAGTAAACAGAGACAAGCAGCGACTACTTAACTGTCACTGAATATCCAGCAGTTTGATTTTTAACCGGATTTTTGGAAGTGACACCTCCCCTTCCTCCCCACCCCCAGTCCCAGACCTCACAGATGGCTCAAATTTTATAGTTAACACTTGTGCTCAGCGCTGTGTTATAGGTGCATGGAAACAAAGAAACCCACAACCACGAAAAAGCAAAATAAAACATTCAAAGCAAACAATACTACCAATCTTACAGAAATAAGAGAAAAAGATACATTTTTTTCTACACAGATGCAGCCTACTAGATGCACGGTCATTGTGAATTCCTCTTCCACCTGAAGTTCACATGTGGGACCTAGCAATGCCTTTGGAGCCACCAACTCAGGAACACCAGCTCATCACGTAGGTGCCCACCAGAAGAACCAGTCAGCCCAGGCTGCTTTGCAGCAAGGATGGCTGAAACAAGTTGTTCCCACTGAAAAGCAGGACTACAAGGGTGTTTCTTGGGGGAGTTGCTCACCAGGAGGAGCTGAACAGGCAGCACAAGCAGGGTAGCACCTACCATCGCCTGCTTTGCATAATTTTCTTGTCCATCAGCTCCGGAGGATGAAAGACCAGAACATACAGTGATACTGCTGGCACTAAACATTCATTTACAGGCTCACCATTAACAATGGGGATCTGTTAGATCCTTCCATCCACCTCCTGCGCATATGTAATATATAACCTGATGAGCTGGGAAGGGAGAGGAAGAAAAGGCTGTTGATGCCATGCAATAATCAATCGTAACCACAAGACCAAGAGAAAATACTCTTGAGGACCCAAATATGATAAACTTCTCTTACTTCAGCTAGACAGGGGATACAGAGAAAGGAAGATTCGACACCTTTAGCCAAAGCAAAACGTTTAGCCAAAGCAAAACGTTTAACACGCTGCTATTCTGGCAGGGCACCAGTTCCTTCCCTCCCTGCACAATCATAGATGATGCAGCGCATCTGACAACCAATTTCATCAGCAACCCGGGATTTGTTTTCGCAAGCAGGGACCAGGATGAGATCCAGGAAGGGCAAAAACTCCCTCGGGGAACAGGAGACAAAAGGACAAGATTATCTATATAGTGGTGGCAACTAAAAAAAAAATTATTAATTTTCAAAAGCAGTATTGTCTCACGGGACTAGTAACAGCCCCCAGCAAACAAACACAGTTACTCCTGCAAAGAACCATCAAAAGATCAGGAGAAAAGGCTATGTCTATAGAACTCATTTGAAAAAGGCCTATAGGTCACTGCCTAACACACAAAACGCCTGGAGCATGAGGAAGGTGCCTTGCAAAATATAGCCATTAACACCCGCTTTTCCAGCTTTTGCTGTGCTGTAGGAAGGGGCCCTGTCCTCCTCTAGTCCAGCTCCCCTCCTCTGATGTTCCCTGCCAGGATTTCACAATGTTTGCCATTTCAAAAGCCCTTCTGGCAACCACACCAGCAAGCATGGAGCTATTTTACACAAGACTCTGCGTGACTGATAAATTCAGGCTTCTCCCTCCACATCATGCATATGTAGCTTATGCTGCCTACGGATCAGGACCATAACTGCTGTAAATTAGAGTATTTTCACCTACTTCAATGAACTGTATGGGTTTGTACTAGCTGGAAATACAGCTCCATCTGTGATTTAAGAGTCTGAGCCTAAAATACTGAAATCAACGGCAGCTTTCGACAGACAGGAGGTGGCCACCTGAGCATTCTCTGTCTGGGATAACTTCCTCCATGCTATGCGCAACGAGCCAAGTGCACCGACAGCAAGAAATAGCAATCCATACCAGCTACAGAATGAACAAAACTGGGCGGTTTTATGCTGCAGTCTACACCTACACCCCCCTGGGACCTCTGAACGGGGAGGAGAGATCTCTCCTATTAAGAGTAGGGAGAGTGATTCAAAATCAACCTTTGGCAAAATCAAAGTCTGTTAAGACTCGGGTTAATGAATTCCCCTGCCAGGTTTATGAAGTTTAACAGAAAACCAAAGATTGAGGTGAGACCTGAGGAGGATATTCACACACCTGGTTTTATGTTCCCCAAGCTCACTCTAACCAGGAGAGTCTCCCTCCCTCCCCAGTGCTAAGGGGTATCTGGGCGATGAACCGTTATCTCACCTGGATACAGTAGTCTCCTGGAGTTGGGTGGTATTAAGACACCTCCATTGTTCTTCTGCTTGAGATGGCAGCACAAAACTCTGGCTGTAAATGCAACAGATGATCACATGTGCTCTTCGGCTAATGGAAATACCCAGGGGCCATGGGTCCTTTGTGCTGAGCCTTCTCCCAGTGGGTCCCTTATGGGATTACCACAGCAGCCAAGTAAGACAAATTACTGTTAGCTGGACTAAGTGCTATGGAAAGATCATGAAAATGAATTAACTCCTACCCTTCTCTCTTCTGTGATGGATTACACGCTGCTCCTTTGGAGCAATTTCACATAAGGGGAGAGAGAAACATATGACAGATATGAGAAATTTATTACCATGTGGTTTCTTGTGTTGAAACACAGCACTGAAACTGTCCCAAATGCCTCTGGTCATGCTGTGAGATGAGGAAAGAGCCAGGGCCACATCCAGGTCTGGTGCCAGCACCTTTTCCCTGAATACAGTGAAGATGAGCTCCACCCCTGCTGTCCCTACACCTGGGAGCCCACACCTGGATGTGCAACGCTTATGGGGATGTGAATGACTGGGCAACAAACCCATTTCATTACGCAAGACTCTTGTTTTTAAACACATTGTGCTGCTTCTCTTCACCCTCCCCCAGTGTAATCCCCCATTGGAAGCACGTCCATCCCTAGCTTCAAGTTTTTACGTATTTCTCAAAGCTTATTGGAATAAAACTGGAAAACAAAGTGGAGGGCAGGTTCACCACTCCCCTGATGCCAGTCTAGATCTGGAGCTGTGCCACCACTTCCACGCTGGCTTCACCAGTGTTCCCGGCTAGTCAGGAGCCCTAAACGTGTAGCCTGGTATAAAAAATAAATGTGTTAGGTGATAAAATATGAAACTCCCTTCCTCAACTAACGCACCCACAAAAGCTCTAATTTAGCTCTGAGATTCATCACTGAATATTACATCACTTTGAGCCTTTTAAGGCAGCATTCCAGCATTTTCCCAAATTAATCAGGTAACTTTTTTCTTCAGCCAGACAAAGTTAAAAATAACCAAGAGCTGAGTAGGTGTCAGTGAACAGCTCTTGCAGGGAAAATCTTGTCCCATCACACCTGTAAGAAAGTCAGTCCTTGCCCATCTCCAGAAACTGAAATGCTGCAAAGCCACCTTCCCAGCAAACAAACACAACAAAGCCCAAGGACAATGCTGCCCATTAATGCTGGACAATTTTAGGGCTTCAATTGCAGGCAGTCCATATTGCTAGCAAAATCCTACATAAGACTTGCAGTATCTACAACAGCAGACTTGACCCCATTTTCATATGCAGAAGCAAAAAAAACTCCTCATAATCCTACAGAACACAGAGCAAACAGCACTCTCTGGGACTACTTGGATACCACCCTATTAAAATACAAACATGTTCCTACAGTAGCTCAATGATTTTAAACATTCACCATCTTTTCATTTCAGGTTTTAAGCACTTTGCCTGGCAACTGTCTGAAGGGCAAACCATTATGGAAATAGGAAGACAATTAATTTTCCTTTATTCTGGAAGAGAGGATTATTGGAATAAATAAAATAATCAGCTTAGACATGAACACAATTCATAACTTATGAAAAACAGAGGACTTTTTTTCATTTTTCCTTCCAAAGAAAAGATTTTCTTGGATGGAGTTTGCAAGGCAAGTGCAGAAATTTTGGAGTTAAATAACCTTGGACTGCTAACTCACAAATATCTCCCTATATGCCATCAACCAGAGGAAAGCTGTCATTTCAGACACTCTTAGACCCACTTTATTTATTTATTTAATATAGCAACTTAGAACACCCCAAGAAAAAAGATACAAAGGCTACTTCCCAATCTCATTTTCTACAGAGGTAAATCTGAAGTAGCCCCAGGCTAGATGCAGCCCTAGTCCAAGTGGGAAAGGTGTCATGTAAGAACAGCCATGACACTGCGCACTGACAACAGCAGGTCACTGCTTTTTAGAGTCCCCTCCCCATCCAAGGCTCTGCCCCCAGTAAATCGACATTGAGTCTGTTGAGATTAATGAATTTATCTGGATTTCAAGCACTGTAGAAGACATTGGAACCAGTTTCAAAATCAAGCAAAGGAAGGTTATATGCTAATGCTTGCTGATGAATGCAAAGGAGAAGAGCGACTGTCTAATCAATGCCACTATTTGACGCCAGCCTGTAGCACTAGATGCTCAGCATCATGATTAATAAGTTTAAAGTAGTATCCAATACATTGTGACATGTACGTATACCTACGTATATGAATTAAAGGTAAGGCATTTAACTCCCAAACACCAGTGGGAGAAGTGAACAAGAAGAAAAGGAGAGCCTTCTAAGTTCATATTAGCAAGAGATGAAGTTATTATTTACTCAGAAAGTTTTGGGATCTCTTGGTAAGAACTGTACAGTTATTTTTGAAGGACACCTCTAATAAGCAGTGTGAGTTATAAAAATAGTATGGAAACTGAGGTTCAAGGTTGCTACAGCCTCGAAAAAGAAAGAGATAATTGATGGAGGCATAGATTCCTGGGAACACTAAGGACTGTAAAAGTACTGAGAAATCAAATTGATGATCTGGAAAATAAGATGAAATTAAGAATTATCAGGTTAGTGGGGGCTCCTGAAGGAGCAGAAGCAGGAGAGAGCAGACTTTTAGTTTGCAGTGGAGTATTAAGGAGGTTAGGGATGAACAATTTCTACTGTTTGTATCATGTCCTGGTGAGCTGTGTCCCCAGACAGGCCAGTTATGTAGTGCCCCGCACCCTTCCAGGGAAGGAGCTCACTCGTGCATCAAGAGCCCACGTGTTTAAACCAGCTCATAAATCTGAGCCTGGTTCCATGATCCAGCACTGTCTCCCTCCACTGCCGTGACACCAGAGGGAAATGCATGGCTCAGAGCTGCTCCCTTTGCTTTCTCTAGCAGTGGCTCTACAAACTCGAGGTGCCCAGGCACAGCCATGTTGCAGCAGCTGAAGAAAGCACCACTGGAAAAAGCTCCTGCATATACCAGCACCCTTGCCCTTCCCACAGGGCGCAGCCATTTCTTCTGTTTGCTTCTCTAGCTGCAAATCACTGTGCCAGCAAGTAGGTCACAGACTAGATGGCGCCTGAAGAATCACCTGCAGTTCCTTTCCTCTTTTTTTTTTTTTTTTTTTTTTTTTTTTAATTTTTTAGGAGCCACCAAGTCACTTCACCACCACCTTCAAAACCAGCCTCCTCCAGCACAGGCCCATTCATCCATCCCTCCTGGTCCTCTCCTCCTCTGACTGCTATGCTCACAGCCCTGTCTCCTACGTTTCTGCTCTCTCCCCGCTCTGTTTAATTCCATCTTTCCCCTGCAGGTGGATGAAGGTCTTTAAAGCAGGATTTTTCTTCCATCTTCCTTTTCACCAGAGACCATAATTTTCCAAGCATAACATACCACATTGTATTGCTTCTGCAACACTTAGAAGCCCAAATATATGTCCTCCATGCTGATCAATTCATTAAGCCTCATCCACCACATGAATGTAGTTATTTTACTAATTTCACAGCCAGGATAAAAAAATGCACCTCCTTCCCCTGTGCCTGTAACTTCACTTATTAATCCTCAGGGAGAAGGGGGGTAGGGAGTTCCCTTTGCCAGCTGCTGTGTTCAGGCTTGTTCCAGTCCCCTCTCAAGCAGGGCTTCACCAGCCTCCCAGGAGCACAGGGCTCCCATGGAATCTGCTGGGGAGATGCCACAAGGCCCTTCCCTGCTTCACCCAGGACATGCAGAAGACCCAGCAGCCCGTCCGGAGGGCGTGGGGCAGAGGGAGAGCGCTGCAAAAGGGCACGAAGCAAGGCTGTAGCACCAAGGAGCTAGTTCAGGGTGTTAAGGAAGCTGAAATGCAGCCATAAGCTGGATTTCAAAATGGCCAGGAAGGCAGGAGAGCAGGAGATAAAACATCTGAAGTGAGCTTTGGTAAGGCATGAAGGTGGAGAAATGCTGCAAGTTACAGAAAACCCTTCCACACAGCTTCACAGCAGAAAGAGGATTCATCACAGCAAATAATTACAAGGCTTATATCAAAATGTCTGGTTTTAAAGTCATTGCCAATTGACTAAAGGTTGGCTGAAGCAGTTAGAAGGGAGAGAAGCAGAGACACTAGGCTTTGAAGTGGTCATCATTTGATTATGAAAGACTAGGACTTTGATGCAATGTATTACCCAGCACAGTAACTTTCTCCTCCCTGTGACTGCCAGGGTTGCATAAGGTTTCTTTATATACACCTGTAAGATTTAGTTCCATTTTGTTCTTTCTGCTTTGAATACAGTCCTTGGCTGCTACGATACCAAAGGGGTGAGCAAGTCTCAAATTCAGGTTTCAGTTTCTCCACTGAACAAAGTTATGCTGATGGAGAAAGAAACAAAACTGGCCACACAGGCAGAATTCTCCACAGAAATCTAAAGAGGAGAGCCTTTAAATTCAGGCAATGAATCCTCCTGAAAATCCCAAGCTATCCATCTCACTAAAAGCACCCATAAGTCCCCTGCACTGCATTCCCTGTACACACCGCAGTCCGCACAGACCCATCCGCACTGACCCGTGGGACACGTGAGTTGAACACCTGGGGTAACATTTTTGGATGGGATGAAACCTCTGCTCTCCCCAGATGACTCCAGCCTAAGCACTGGCTGTTGCTTCCCCCTGTTCCCTGTAAGCTGCTGCTCCTACAGCCAGAGCAGCAGAAGCAGATGTGCCCCAGCCCCCCAGTTGCTGCGGTTCACAACCTGCCATGCAGCAAAAATTGCACTCATTTCAGCAGGCTGTGAGCTGCCCAGGCTGAAGAACCGACCTCCGCTTGGTTCAGCCATACCGGAGGGCTGAGGGGCTCACACAGGGAGCAAGGTGCCCACTCCATGGGATCACCCCAGCAGGGATCGGCAGAGCCCAAGAACACATCCGCAAACTTTAAACCAAACAGAAACTCAGTTTGGATGTAGCTATTTTTTCCTTCCAGACTTATCAGTTCCGGGGCTTGCTGGAAAGGAGCTGAATGTCTTCTCGGCAGAGAAGAGCCCTGTCCAGGAGGGAAGCAGTTGTGGGCTGAGGCAAAAGCTGCTCCGATCCAGAGGCACAAAGTCCCCAGGCCACCAAAGGCTTGGTAAGGCTGAAGCACAGTGTTCCATGCTAGGGGCTCTCCTCAGCCACTGAAAACCCCCTAAAACAAGAGAAGGAGGAGGGCTTTACTCTTTGGCTTTGAGCCAAAAGTCATGGCCCTGAGGAAACAGTGTCACCTTTGTCCTTTTGCTGTGCCTTTCTCCCATTTTCTAGTGCCAGAGATGCCCGCCCTGGTACTGGAGACCGAAGGAAGGAGTTTAAAGCTGGTCCAAACCATTTTAGGGATAACTTGAGTCTCTTTCCCAGTGAGGCTGCAATAAAGAATGAGATGACGGATCCAGCTCCCTGAAGTCACCCACTGCAAAAGGGAAAGACAGCAATGACCTGCACTGGGGGAGAGCCAGGGACAAGCACCTCGTTTCAGCGTACGGACCAGTCCTGGTACCATGGGACCTCTGGGTCCTGTACTGGTAAAGCAGCTCCCCACCTACACACTTTAGGTTAAAGATGTATTTTTGTTACACCCTGATCATAAATTTTAAGATTTATTTTAACTTTCTTGCTTTCACCTTTGTTTTTAAAAAAACTACTTCCCAGCCCTTCAACCAAGTACACTTGAAATAGAATTTGATCCATTTTCCTCTGAACTGAAAAACCCCTGTCGTGGTGACAGATACGTTGCTGGCGTAAGATAAATATTTGAAATAGAAAACACTCATCCACCACTGAGAAACATGCAACACCGCTGGATCTCGACAGAACCACAGTCCTCCAAGAGATGAGTCTTTGTTCTCACAATTTCCAAAACGGTATTCTGAAAACAATGTCCCTCCCTATATAGATTTATATTGCTATATCTCTATCATTTTCCTTACACCCATCAAAACGAAGATATAATTAATCCATCCTCAATAGAAATTACAATGATTTTGAAACAGCAAGAAACAATCTATTTGCATTTGGTAGCTTATTATTCCCCCTACGCACACAGCCATCAATGTTCCGTAAAACCATCCACAGAACAGACAATCTGTGCTAGCCAGAGCTTCTGGAAAGGAGGGGAAAAGGAGGGACTAAGCAAAAAACCTCAACATTGGGGCGGCAAAATTTTCTTCAAACACACAGCATCTCGAGCTCAGCCAAGTTTGTAATAGAATTGCCCTTCTGAACTCATTTGACAGCATTAGCATCTACCTGTGTATCACATGTAAGCTGACAGCTACCACAGGACAAATCTAGTGGGAGCCACTGACATTTGCAAAATTATTGAATTATTATTCCCTTCTTCACACCACTCCAAGGAAATACGAAGCCATTTTCCAATACACAACATCACAAACAGATCCTGCTGCCATTGGACATAAATTTAACACCGGGTAACACCAGGACTACTGTCATAGCCATGCAACACATGAATTTTCAGTGGCATAGGCAGAGTCGCATCTGTTATTATTCACTCCTCGAAGGAGGAAGGGTGTGCCCTTCTTCCACTTGTACACAGCCCTGAAGACTTGCTGAGGAGTGATCTCTAACAACTTGAGCTCAAGGGGAGCAATTTATTCCAGTTAGGTACATAACACTCAAAATTATGCCCTTCCCCACCCCCCACCCTTATTTCCTCATCATTCAGAAGAATTAGGTAGATATTTTTAAGAGGTAAAGATGCAAGCCGTGGTTAGTAAGTGCTGCCTCTCCCAGCTCAAGCACTAAGCTGAAGCAGCCTGAGCCAAATCAAGCCACCCAGGTATTTCTGCTTGACATCCTGGGAGCCCCCAGCTTGGCCCTCCATCGCTTGTGCTGTAAGTATTTGGAGGAAGCTGATATAAAGCATCAAGGGCGGTAAATCACATCCTCCTTCACCCTCGCTTTCTGGAGGCAAGTAGATAAAACGCTGTTCACTCACTAAGAACTAACAGAGGTTTTCCTTCCTCCAGGATGCACCCGCAAAGCAGCGACTGGGAAGGAAGGAGCTCGGTTTCACCTTGACACAATCCTTGTGCCTGCAACACTTACCTCGCTGGCAAGGCATTCTCTCCTCAACATGCGAAAAGTGATCATCCTTTAAAGCAAAGCCAAAATATCTCAACGATTATTTTTCTTCCCCCATCTGACACAGGTTTGCAGCTCCTCAGGCATGGGGAAGAGGGGGAGCAAAATAAAAAAAAGAGACTATTATTCTGTAGGCAATCAAAGCTAATCCCTTTACACATTTTCTTTCCAACAGAAGCATGATATATCGAGTCCCACTGGGTTCTGATCACAACTAAACAGGACTAGGTGTTTTCAGCTCCCTTCTGCCAACACAGCTCAATGTGCAGCAGGCCTCACCTCGTATAATCATTTAACTCAACACGAAGTCACCCTGGTGCTCTACCCCAGCTCTAGAAAGTCAGCCCGTGCCTCAGTATGGCCTTGCAAGGAAATAGGATTACTTTGGCCTGGAGGAAAAAAAGAAACCACAACATGAAGGTCACCCATAAAATCATTACACAGATCCCTCTTCCCCAGCTCTTAGAAAAAAACCTTTATCAAACCCTCAACCTTAAAGTAGAAACACAAAAAGATATGTACATTAATCCCATATACCTCCGTCAATTTTTTTCCTCGTGTCTTTAGAGCAGTTGTTTACTGCAGCCAACTGCAGAGAAATTACAGTAGCTTAACTCTCCAACTCCCTCTAAAGGATTAATCTTCCAGTGAGCATGCTCACGCGAGATCTTTTTTCAGCAGTTGCATCCATTTCATGAAGTAAGGGCTGCTGCAGACATGAGGAAATGCCATTTCAGGACTACAGGCAAAGCTAAACAGCCCCCAAAATAAGGGCTAATCCCTTCATAGAGCTCTAGAAAGGATCTCTGCCCAAACCTCTACCTCCAACGAGGTTTAAAGATTTCACGTTAGTGTGCCCTTTCAGGAAGAGGGGGGGCTAGTGGTTTCCCTGCGACACATGTTTTAAATGTCTGATCTTGGCTTTTCTCTGCAAGCTGGTGGACAGTTCATCCACCGAATCTTAAGTCAAAAATAGCTTCTTCTCACTGGCAGATTTTTCTTTTGTATCACTTGTTGGCTTATCATTGCCTTTAAAAAAAATCAGGAAGATAATTTGGGGTTGGGGGGGAGAGAGTGGAATGTTCAAATAAAAAGGAACAGCTTTAAAAATCTAGTTCTCAACTCTGCATCACAGTAGATAACAGATCCTAAGACACATTTAACTCCACAGATTAAGGACCCATGCAAATGAGGATTTGCTAGTAGACAACAAATCCAGTATCTAAACAAGGCTGTTCAAGTAATCTTGTCCATTCTCTCCTAGACAACCGTAGATTAAACTGCTCTATTTGAGGTATTTCTCCCTCACCCCAAACGGTACACCTTGAATCAGAGCTCTCCTGGTGAAAATAAAGCTCCAAAATTAAGGACAAATATTTATATTTTCGAAATAGATTCTTCTATTTTCATCTCCCCATATTACCAGGCTACTGCTGGTCCCCTTCCCATTTATCTATTTTATGTCCTGGTGCTTAGTTGCTCTTTGTAGCTGATAGAGATCCAAGCCTCCTCCTCCCCCACGAAAGGCTCTTATTTCAGGTTTTAAACCCTGCTTAAGTCTAGCACAAATAGAGACCAGACTGCAACCCCTGAGCGCTGGGGAAAATCCAGAGTGGGCTACAGCCAAAGGTGTGAGATTGCTTCACAGATCCAGTCGCCAGACTTCACCCCAGCCATTGCAAAGATCTAAACATTTTTCTTTTTTTTCCTAAAAAGTCTTTAATGCCTTTGATGCCATGAAGCCCCTTCTATGTTTTAAGCCCTACACGTGAATCCACAAAAAAGGCAACATGTCATGATAGTGTTAAATAAGGTCTATTTCTGCTTTTTAAAATGAACGCTCACCATAGCGACAGTCTCCGTAAGGAATGATAAAACGTATGGTGACACTGGATATTTTGTTCTGTTGTCACCTAAATAGAATCACCCACAGAAAGGAAATCTCTGTTACCATGCATTAAAACAGACGCTTTGTTTTATTTATAAAGCATCCAAACTAGTTGGTTTGGATGTGTCATAGCACAAGATGTTCATCCACCCCTCCCTGCTCTATCCTTTGGGGACTTAATGAATGATGCCTGCACGCATCCTGCCCTCGCCTCCCACTGATCTCAGGTTGTGCTGAGGCTGCTCCAACTTCTTGGAGGAAGGTTTGGAGCCAGGGTGGGATCTGTCCCTGAAAATCCCTGCAAAGAAAAATCCCAGACTTAAGAGCAGGCAGATGTGAAAGCCTTGATGCAGGAAGATCATGTCCTGCACTTCCTCCTCCGTTGCAGGATTACACCCAAACATGAAGTTGGCATATCAGATATGGAGTTATCCTGACCTGCCATTCCCAATTTGGAAACCAGTCATACTCTCTGAGAGTTTAGACTTTGAAGATTGACTGCTATTGATTCTTCCTCAAGCAAACAGCCCAAGCTGGCAATCAGTCAATAATAAGCAGTTACTTGACAGCCTCTTATCTCCAGATGCCAGCCCAGACAGCTCGAGTCATAGAGGCAGCAGGTCAATAAATCAAAGCTGTTCTCAAATTTTAAAATATCATCATTAAAAAACCCACCCAGCCTTCAACCTGGCTGAAAAAGCAGCCAGGACAGAGAGATTCCTGCAGAACAGTATGGTGGCGTATTACTAATTTACCGAACAGGAGATAGTATGTGACATGGTGAAATCCACCTCTGACACTCCTCATTTGTCATGAGTAGTATGAAAGTTGCAGCTGGATGAAAATTATGAGAGAGAGAGGAAGAAGCAAAACCCTTCTCCTTTGAACAACTACTTATAGGGAAGAAGCAGAGCAGGGCAGCCTTCCTTAAATGCTCACCATTCCTGGCTGGCTCACTTTGACCAACCTCGCTATTCACTGGGAGCCTCAGAAATACCAATGGAAGCATGTTTAACAACACCGTGACAGCAAATTGTTGGCACCTTTCTAATATCCCTGCTGTGACCTCTATACCCTGGATATAGAATGAATCATTTCATCCTAGGAAATGCACTTTGCTCTTTCATGGACTAAACATGATGCAAGTATGTAAGTCAAAGGCTCCTCTTGTGCATTTCAGCGTGACCCAGAAGCAATGCTGTTAAACCCAGCGGTGCCAACACAGTGCAACAGATCAGAAAATCTGCCTTGCCGAAAACTCATATAGGCATTTTATGCTCTCAGTGCAGGCTCCCTTTAAAGACTCACTTGTATGAAAAGAGCTAAGAGTTGCCTAAATAATCTGCAGGAGACCACACAGCTGGAATGCAAGCCTAGTGCAATGGCAACCTTCTATCTAGTCCTGCAGAACCTAGAAACTCTGGTACCTTCACTGTTTATCCATGGGTTCTCACATAAGTCATGGAAACAGCCTAAAAGTACCAAAAGGACAGAGCAATACTTATTGAATAATTCTGTTTCTGCTGCTAGAGGATGCAGGTGGCCTACAGGATGCTGTATCCTCCACATCAGGTGTTAACCACTGGCACAGAAGGAGGTAAACAAGGTACCAACAAGCTGTACAACCACAGTAAATCCAAGACCCTTGGAGCCTGTGAAGCTTTCTGCTCATGCTGCAGAAGTGTCTCAGATTCATCAAGCTTGGGGCAGCTCCACCACTATACGGCAGTGTAGCTGTGACCCCATCTAGGCAGGCTGCTAGGGGCCTAAACAATGCCAAATACATCAGAGAAGAAGGCATGATGTGGGAATATCCTACCAGCAGCTCCCAAAGAACAGAGCATGGAGGCTTCTTGCTTTGTTCCACATGACCAGTGGTTCCAGGAAGGAAAGTATTTGTATAATGATGACCGAATCTTGCAGACTGAGCATCTCCAATCACACTAGCTTCAAAAAACAAGATTTTGAGCCCGATATCTAAACAAAAAGGGGTGACCCACTGGAAGCAGGATCAACCCCATGGCTGGTACTCACTCTTCACACTCTGTTTGCCACAAAATGCAGGCATTTGAGGACATGGTCTAAATGACCTCAGTCTTCAACACCTTTCAGAGGTCTGGGAGGGAAGGTCAGGCGAAAGGCAGCAGATTATGAATTACTTCAATTGTACTTGCCAGTTGGGTCAGACTTCTTGTGGAGGAGCCTACTGAGGTTTTCACCTTGAGCTACACACAGTGCACTTGGTTCTTTGTTTCATCAGTGGCTGGGACAGGAGGAAACTGTGGGAATGTATGCCCAAAATCTGAAAAGGATTTCTTCTCGTCTTACCCACAGAGCATCTACAGGTGGCTTTTACACTGTCAGTCTAGTCTGCAACATCGTGGCGAAGCATGGAAGAGCACTCATTAGAAAAAAGGCATTAACGCATAATATTGGATCACTATCACCATTTATAGTAAAGCCACAAAACGCCAAACCAGCTGACAGGATCCCACAAACCACACTACAGAGCAACAGCAGGCTCCTGAGTTTTGCAGCCTACTGGAATTATTTTCACACAATACCTGCCTTTTTCTGGTATAAAATATGGTGCCCTTTCCTCTCTCCCTCCAAATGTACAGATAAATGGCAGGTCAGCCCATCCATACTGTAAGGACAGCTCTAAAGAGGAGCCTGCACAACTGCTGGAGTTGCTGGCCACCAAAACATTTATTTCCCCACAAAGGGAAGCAACCATGCTGCCTGCTATTGGCCTGGCTTCAGTGGATATACAGCCTCAGTCTAATCTGTGTTGTCATCATACCCACTCCGCAAAAGGCAAATAATACAGCATAAATGTGGCGGTAACACAAGACTATTTCTTATCTTTTATGATGAAAACGCCAGTCATAAGACAATGAGATATCACAACCTGCCATTCATCCTTCCCATCTCAAGAGACTACCATTTCATACAAAAGCTGGTGATCACCTGTTGTGCTCTGCTTCCTTCTTTTAAACCATAGCATTGTGTTAGCACCAGGACCCCGCTGCTTTGGGTCTGAAAGTGTTGCTAGAGCAGCAAATGCTAGAAGCTGGAGCAGAGAACAAAACAGCTCCACAGCCCCACTGAGGATGTTATCAAGGAGATAGCAAGAATGTAAAATGGGACTAAGACACCTCTCTTAGAGCAGGGAACTGCCATCTCCAATACTTTTCGTGAGCAGAATGATAATTTATGAAGCCCATCATCTCAGTAAGAAATTACAGCAGCTCAGCCCCATGTCTACTTCTTATCAGGCACCCCATGACCAAGGCATCGCTCCTCTTCATGATCCATTATTTCATGCCCAGCATGAATGTGCCATTGCAGTTGGACACCTCACAGCTGACTTTGGTGCAGAGAGGCAGCAATAAGGAACAGACTTTTCTATAAAGGCAAAGTAAATTCCTGCTTGCTTGTCTAGCAGGTTGGCTTTGCAGGAGGAGACCTGGTCAGAGTAACTCTCACTGGATAAATACAGTTTAGGTTAAATTCCAGAAGTCCATTGAGCAGGGTAGACAAAATAAGTCTCTTAATGGGGTCTCACTGTATTCCAGGCACCTTTCAGGGCTTATCAGAGTAGCCCACGTGGTTGCAATGAGTACGGATGCTTTAGAAAATAATCCTCAAAGCAGACTGATTCAGGGAGTTTCCTTTGGCCCTTCTAGCACCTTCAGCATAGAGACACTACACCAAAGATGCGTGCACAGTGCCCTAATTGTAAATATTACTCACTGGAGTGTGGGGAGGGGGAGGAAGCAGGCTTCTGTGTGACTGCAGCCCACTGTCAAAATCAATCCATGGTGGTCTGTGCTGCATCACGCTGTCTGCATGTGCTGGGATAGGGTTAATTTTCTTCATAGTAGCTAGTATGGGGCTATGTTTTGGGTTTGTGCTGAAAACAGTGTTGATAATGCCGAGATGTTTTCTGTACTGCTGAGCAGTGCTTACACAGAGTCAAGGCCTCTTCTGCTTCTCACCCCACCCCACCAAGCGAGGAGGCTGGGGGTGCACAAGAAGTTGGGAGGGGACACAGCTGGGACAGCTGACCCCAACTGACCCAAAGGATATCCCAGACCATATGACATCATGCTCAGCATATAGAGCTGGGGGAAGAAGAAGAAAGGGGGGACATTCAGAGTGATGCCGTTTGTCTTCCCAAGTAGCCATTACATGTGATGGAGCCCTGCTTTCCTGGACATGGCTGAACACCTACCTGCCCATGGGAAGTGGTGAATTAATTCCTTCATTCACTTTGCTTGCGTGTGCAGCTTTTGCTTTGCCTAGTAAACTGTCTTTATCTCAACCCACCAGTTTTCTCACTTTTATCCTTCCGATTCTCTCCCTCATCCCGCTGGAGGGGAGTGAGCGAGCAGCTATGTGGGGCTTACTTGCTGGCTGGGGTTAAACCATGACACTGCAGCACCAGTCATGACACTGCAGCACCAGTTTTGATACTGGGGAACTTTGGAAGAGCTCAGAAGATCCTTGTACTTCCCATGCACATGGACTCATTTCACGCCATGCTGATCGCAAGGATCTGACTAACTCTGATTTGTCTCTTGAGATGAACAAAAACTGTTTGAGGGGGTCCCTTTTTGCTTAGCAGAAACTGTCCCTCTGCACCTGGTCTTCCTATCATACACCAGTGGCTTTCAACCTTTGCTCTGCCACCTACTTCCAGAAGGCTCTGTGAGGTAGCTAAGAAAGCAAGCCACTTGCAGTAGTCATCTTTGCTATATAGACATTTACACCCTACCGGCATGGGATTAAAAACCACTCAGACAAACTAAGCAGAAGTATCAGAGAGGAAGTCCTGGAGGTGTCTGGCTTTACATATGAAAGCCAAAACGTTTTTTCAAAGCTTAAGCAAATGGTTTAGTGAAGCTGACATGGACAAAAATTCTCATGGTGGCTTATGGAAATGAGTATGATGGCTAGCAAACGCAGTACCAGCTTCAAGGAAGTAAGGCTCAAAGCCTGGCTTTGAGCTGGCCTCACCTCTGGCTTGTAACACCTGTACAGGTTACAAACCAAGCAGCGAAGAGGATGAACATTATTTATCCACCCTCTGGATTAAAATTAAAAGGTGGAGAAGTTACATGAACCACTGAGGATCACAGCACCGAGAGACTGCCTTGCTCTGGGAACAGATGGCCAAGCCCCACACTCTGAAGCCTGCCATAACACACGGTGAGAATCCAGACCTCAGGAAAACTGAAGGGTTTTGCTGCAACTTGATCCAAAGGCCCTGATAGCACAAGACTCTAACTGTGACCTTCCAAAACAGGCAGATATCAATGTTCAGATGCCTCCTAGTGTGCCTGCTCACAACTCTGGGAGAATCATTGCCTCCTCCACACTCTGAGCCTTTCTCTGTTTTGCTCAACAGCATACCTTTCACACGGCATGCAAAGCAAATGACCAGTGGGATATGGTCCAGCCTCAACTCGACTGGCATCTATGTTCCAGCTTTTCATTTGTATGTTTCCAAAATAGCTTGTTCCCTATTTGACCCATTAAAAAAAAAAACCAACAAAAAAAGAAAACCCCAAACACAGAGAAATACAAACACGTGGACTGACAAACACTGAAATAGTGTAATGTAAAAAAAAGTAAATTAATTCAATGACCAGATTACTGGTCCATCCACAATTTTTGCATCTTTTTAGCTATCCCTGATAGCGGCATCCTTTATAGCATGATAGCTCTGTTGAGACTATTCAAAGCATATTCAAAGTTATACTGACATAATAAATGCACTCCTATGAACATGACTTTGGTCAACACACATGATGTGCAGCACAGCCACATTTACACCAGTGTAAACATGCTTATATTGACATGGCTAAGCCCTGTGTCTTCACATGAACTAGGTATACCAATACATAAGTGCTAACTTTAATTGTCTGTTAATCAGGATTTGTAGAGGTTCAGTCTGTATATGCTAAGAGCTGTATGTAAATGAGCTCTCACAGTACAATCTTAATTAATAGTCGTAGCTTTCAACATGCAAAGGAACTGCCATGATCATCCTGTCAATGGTGATTTCTACAAATCCAATGATTTGAAAAACTGAAAAACTGCAACTGCTGTTTAAAACATGCCACCATCATCTCATCATGAGGAGCGGCTGAGGGAACTGGGGTTGTTTAGTCTGGAGAAAAGGAGGCTGAGGGGAAACCTTATCGCTCTCTACAACTACCTGAAAGGAGGTTGTAGTGAGGTGGGTGCTGGTCTCTTCTGTCAGGTGGCTGGTGATAGGATGAGAAGAAATGGCCTCAAGTTGCAGCAGGGGAGGTTTAGATTGGATATTAGGAAAAAATTCTTTACTGAAAGGGCTGTCAGGCATTGGAACAGGCTGCCCAGGGAAGTGGTTAAGTCACCATCCCTGGAGGTATTCAAAAAGCATGTAGACAGGGCACTTCAGGACTGGATTAGTGGCCATGGTTGATGCTTGGACTCGATGATCTTAAAGGACTTTTCCAACCTAAGTGATTCTATGATTCTATGATCTCGTGCTTCCTGGCTTTTCTTCTCTGCTGAGGAGGGCTGTGAGGAACACACCTCTGCAGTAGCCCTTAGCCAAGAGGTCTTTATGCCATGGAAGTAGCTTGCTCCACTCGGAAGGGCTTATTTTGCCAGCAAAACTGCACCGACACAACCAGTACAAGACACCTGCATAGCCTTACCAAGGAAGCATTCCTAGATGGAAGCATGGCTCATGCCTACCCACACATCTAGGGCTTAGACATGCAACCCTATACCCAAGGTGCAGCCAGCATCTGAACAATTATGTCACTGATGAACAGCTCTCCAACAGTGAATACTATGGCATATTAGTAATTATTACTCAGATGCGTAAATGTTTGCAAGATCAAAACCTACCTGTGTAGCCGCATTATGTAATTACAGAGTAGAGCACTCAGCAGCACACAGTTGTGCTCCTCTTTCTGTGTAATTTGGATCTGCAATGTACCATTACAAGAGGCACCATGGACTCATTCCCACATCAAGCTGCGTTCATATAAATAGCCTATGCCACAGGTAGACCACTTGGCACACTCAAGGGGGGCTGTCAGGACAGGAAAGGGTTTTTATCTGATTTTGGGCA
Source organism: Pandion haliaetus (assembly GCA_013401275.1). Taxonomy (NCBI): domain Eukaryota; kingdom Metazoa; phylum Chordata; class Aves; order Accipitriformes; family Pandionidae; genus Pandion; species Pandion haliaetus. The sequence goes on from VYZV01010763.1 coordinate 460,544, forward strand.
CCACATCCCTGGAGAAGCTGATGCTGTCACATAAGCAACTCACAGGATCTAGTAGAGAAGATAGAGATTTTAACTAGTCCTCCCATATGCTGCCCAGCCCTGAAGGCAGCAACGCGATACAGCATTCTCATGTCAAGAGAGGCAGATGTGCTTAATACCACAGTGCAGCTTGGTGAGTTAAGGGGAGACACATTGCCAAGATAATGGCAGCGTCTGCGTGAAGATTAGCTCTAAAAGTAAGCTTGGGAAAACAGCCCCTGAATTTACATGGAGAATAACAAAAATTTTGATTCACATATTCCTGTAGAAAGAAATGGGGAAATTACTGTATTCTTGGAAATTTATTTGCAGAGGTGGCCTATGTCTAACAGTCCCCAGACAACAATGCTGAAAGAGGAATCTGTTGAGACACACGTGGCTGGAAACCCATGTACCCAAAGAACAGGTAATGCCTTCTGACAGAGGCAGGAAACCCTTTCCTCCTGCTGTTACTCCTCTGGTGATGTAACACACAGGGATATCTACAGTTAACAGAAACTGTAGCCTACATTGGCCAAACCTTCACAAAGCTCTGATAATGCAGTGAAAAAACAGTATCGGTTGATTTTCCGTCCATGCAATTTAACTTCTAGTACTCAATATAACACACTTCTTCCCACTCTTGTGCCCAGAGCCAAACAAAGTGGATCTGCTAGAGAGTGAGGTTTAAGTAGGATTTAAGATATGCCTTGAACTTCTGATGGCAGTCCATGAAGCAGTGGATCCCACCCAGGCTAAGCAAGAGACTGTAAACAGTTGGTTTTGTCACACACAGAATAAAATAAAGCATTGTGAATTAATGCCAAAATATTAAGGGCTTTTTCTCATTCAAAAAAATAAAACAGCTGAATCAACCAGCAGAGCAGAGCTTTTCCCAGTGTTTTTGCAAGGTCAGACGCAGCCACAGCCAGACTGTGGCTAGGAGAAACCTGCACTGGCGACGGGCTCTCCTGGGCTGCATGGCTGTGACACGGCCCATGGCAGAGAATGCTGAAGGGGGGCTCCAGCCCTTTTAGTTCCCTCCATGCATTCCTCCGCTCACCTGCACTGTGAAACTAGGCCTGAACTTCCAGCTGCAACCGCTATGCTCTTGCAAAACCATGTAAAAAAAAAACCAGATTAAAAAAAAAAAAAAGTTCACTAAATGGCACTTTTCTACATAACTTTTTGCTTTAGAAAAGTCAGTGACAGGTTGTCAAAGTGGATTTGTTCATTAAAAGCGGATTTTTCCTAACAAGGAGCACAAAATGACCGTACAATAGATGCCATCATTGCATAGGTTTGTTAATAATTGCATAGGCTGGAACAGGATACGTTAGCCTAGTTCAAGAATGGAATAAGAGAACATGTGAAAGATTACAGATCACATTTTCAAGATAAAGTCCAATGCTGCTATCAGAAGTCCAAAGAAGAGTGCTGGACATTTGGAGTACTACTGGCTTTGATCACAAATAGTTCATGTGTTACAAAGTGCTTCTAGAAGAAGTTTTCCATTTCTTTTAATCAGGCCTACCCATGATCTCAAGGAATGAAGCCAGAAACCAGAGCACATAAACCAGAGCATATATAATAGTGAACATTTTGACTTCTGTAACTTCCCATCTCTTACCCAGTGAAGATAACCTGTACATTTAAAAACTAACATTCCGTATTTCTACAACACTTCCAGTTAAAGGCTTCTAACACCAAGACAAGCTTATAACTTTGTAAAAATACTACCTCTGTTTTACAGGTGGGAAAAGCATCACAGGTAGCAAAACATCAAACAACCCATCCCAGCGACAAAGCCTGGAGAGCAGCACAGGCCGCAGAACCCAGCCACAGTGTTTAACCAGGACAATTCAAGAGTGGGAGCCTCTGCTCATCCCCAGGGAAACTACCAGCACAAAAGGGACTGAAGGATGTGTTAGGTCGAAGAGGCCATCTCGCAGACCTCACAAGAAAGGAACCCATACAGATCCACACACCTAAGCTCAGCAGAATCAAGGGACTTCCAAACACACAGATCCCAAACTGATCTGAAATAGCAAATTCAGAGATGACGGGGCACCCTTTCCCCTGCAGATACACTGTCACCAGCAGCACACAGCTGCACCTTTAAGGCATGCAGGCTGCTGACAGCAAGGACACTGCATTTGCAGTAGACAAAGCACCACAATGGCAATGCCAGGCCAATTAGCAGAACTTCAATTCATTGGCATTTAACAAGACTATGAAGTCATCTTGGGCACAGTGGCTTTCCAGTGGGGACAAATTCTAAATCTCATAACCAGACTCTGCCAACCAGCTTTGCTTGGACAGTTCTTTAACTTCTTTTGTTTAAATTGCTGACTGCCCCATTGCTTGGGTACACCGCAAGCAGTCTGCTCTCACTGAAGCTGATGGCAAATCCCTCCCCGATTTCTGTGGGTTTGGATCAGGTCCCAAGACTGTTTTTAATGTAATACTCTACTTTAGTCTATGTAATCTTCTGTCTTATGGAGGGTCAATGCTGCAAACTCTCCTTGCACTTAAGTCCTATTATCTGTCCACACTAATTCTGCATACAGGGCATTTACAGGTCCTTAGCTCTCTGCTCATATAGCTCCACATTCACCAGCCCCAGTCAGCCATGAAGGCAGGCATCCGCTAAGTAAGAGGGGAAAAGAGAAAACAAAACCCAGAGATTTACCTTCAATATTCAACCACACAGTTTTTCCAATACTTTCATTTTGCACATGGTTCCAGACATACTTCAGAAACTCTAGGAAACAAGGTTATGTTCTGTGCTTGCAAAGCACCATCTATACTTCCAGGGCAATAAAAATTAGCTTAATTAATAATACATCAGCAAGAAAATGTTAATGAGCACCCAGCAGGGAAAAGGACTGTTGTCTTATCTCCTTGTGTGGACTCCTTGCTTTGGCAGCAATCAGCAACTGCATCAGCATTACCATCCCAGTGCAAGCTAAGATACCTGACTCAATCAGGGAACGCATGCAGAACCCAGGGGGCCAAGTGTCACCATTTACATTTCTCTTTGAAAGCAGACACTGTTGCATCAGGAGCAGCTCTTTGCAGCTCCACACCAACTTCCACTTGCGGAGTTTTTGTAATTTAAAAAAGAATTTAGAATATCCCTGGGCATCCAACTTGTAAGTACATATAGACAACGGGGCCTCCTGCAGTCGGCTCTTTGGCCACGTCTGCAAAACAGACAGCTCTGCTGACAGTCTGCATTGGCTTCAAGCTGCTGACACAACTGTGCTGCTGGATCACAAGCACATTGCGGGGGAACCGTATCAAACCTCCCTACTCCTGGGAGCTCGCCGAGAATATCCAGGCCGTTTCCTTGGGGCCTGCCTGCCCTTGCCGAGCAAAGAGGCACCGCAGGCTCAAACCGCTGTGCCACCAGATGTCTCGGCAAGGTGCATTTCAAGGCAGATAATGGAAATCCACTCTCCCAGCTGTTTTTAATCCATGCTCCCTCCCCATTGCAGGAGGCTGTTTTGGCAGGAGCCAGCACCCCACAAGAGCCCGGGGCTCACAGCTGCCAACACAGCTCTGACACTGAAGCGCATCCACACTGGCACTCGGCTGCAGTGCATGTTCGTTCAAGGGCTCGTGCCGCATGGGGAGGTGGTTTCCTGCAGCCAATGGAGGAGCTGCCGTTTCTGCCTTTCATCAGAAGCGTGGCTGCAAACAAAGGCCCGGTGAAGAAAGGCAAGTTGGCTGGTAAAACTCCCTAGCACTAGCCAAGCCTCAGACCTGAGAAATAGCCCTCACTCCTCATCACCTCCTGACCTTCTCCTTCGCAGCCAGGCTGCCTCTGGGATCACACCAGGACCTGTATTTAAGCCCACGTGCTGGCTGGGGTCGAGGAGGATCTTTGTGTCATATGTCATTGCTGACAGCAGCCTTGAGCCACAATGCCAGGACAAACAGCAGCAACAGCAATGTAACATGCATCTTGTAATTGCATAAAGCACCAGCATTTGCATCCACAGCAGTAGGTAAAATTTTAGTCTGCCATCACACAGGGGCAGAAGATAAATTTTATCTATAAAACAGCCTCCATGAGGATAGTCTAGAGGTGTGGATCTGAGAAGACATCAAACCAATCAGTTTTTAATAAAAGCCATAAATGATTAAGACCAATCAATGTGCCATCAACATAGAGCTGCATGAGAAAAGGTGCTAAACTCTTGGAAACCCAGGAACGTAACCATATCACCAGCGTGAAGGGTACTTTCAATAGGGAAGGATACTACAAAACTCGCAGACAAAGAAATCCCAAAAATGCAGGACTTTGGCTCGGAGTACACTCTGTGTGACAGACACCTGGTCTAAATCTTAAAAAAAGATGGGAAATACAACTTGCAGTGACTGGAAAACAAAGTGGAAATAACCAAGACAGAATATGATCCCCTCTCGCTGGCCTTTTCAAACGATGCAAGCCGGAGGCTGTGCTAACCTCTCCTCACTAAATTCTCAAAAGTCAAAGCAGACGAATCTTCAGCAAATGTGCTCAGTAGCAGTTTGTTTGCTCACTGGTGGCATCTCCCTGGTACAGGGGGATGTTGATTAAAAGACAGCATGGCTCTTCACCTCCCCTCTCCACACATGCTCTGAAAGCTACAGGACCTGGCACTACAGCAAGAGTAAATATTACATCTCATCCAAAGGCCATCTTTAAAGGAACATTTGTTATTTCTCTTCAAAGCGTGTCAAACAAGATTAAATATTCCAGATGTCATCTCCAGGTCCTATAGGACATCTGCTTATAAACAATCATCTTTGCATATTAAGAAGGCATTAAAGCACCAAGTTGAAACAATGCATCCTAGCAGTACTAAAAAATACTTTTCCTAAACCAAAGAACAAAAGGATTTCTAATGTATGGAATTCACGGTTCCTTAACATTTAAAACATAGAGTTGACAAAAGCTATTGCAAACAAGTTTGCAATTAAAAACACCTAACGTCTCAGTTACCAGTTCAGCAGTGGTGATTTTTGCAAAACCTTCTGGGTGTTGATTTAATCTAGCAAATATTAATAATGCTCTTCAATTAATAAAATATTTAGACTCATCTTTATGTTCTCATAATCTGAAGGTTTATGTTCAAACTTGCAGGGCAACAGGATACTAGATGGAATCGTATAAACCAGCTCACAGCCTGATTGTCAATGCTTTCATCTCCTGAATACAGATATTCTCTTCTTTACACTGATAAAACCACATTTGATGGGGTGTAAATTTGCTACCAACCCCCTTTGACATAAGAAACGCATCAAAAAAACCTAAGTTCATTTCTCAGGTCCCAAAAATGCAAGCGACTTAAACCCACATCTCCTATTTAGTGCAGGTCCTGATGACCTCCAAGCTGGATGCACTGCCTCTCCAGCCCCCAAATCCTCCCCTCCACCCTGCGCTAGCACAGACATGGCTGGCGATTCGCAGGGCATGTGGAGCCAACACGAGCAGCACAGCACCACCAGCCTCCAGCACCTTCCACAGCAAGCCCCTTCCACGTGCCTAAAGCAAAACTCACACGGAATGAACTTCAGTCAAGGGCAGCATAAAAACATGCCTTGGGTAACACCCCAGGAACTGAGATAATCAAGAGAGGATAAATTAAACTACAGGGAAGAAATAGTAAAAAATAAATATGGCTTTGCTGCCCAGCTGTTCACACCTGGGCTGAACTAATGCAGCATCAAAAACTGTAGTCAATTTGGAGGTAGGGCACAGCTTTGAAGCCAAAGGCCTTTGGGCATTTGCATTCACTAGACATCGACAAACGTCACGTTTCAGTAACTACCTCCTGATATTGCAACAGGCATACTTTCAATTCCCAAATCAACAGCTGGATGAAGCATGTAATTTTGAAACCCATTAATCCTTTCTAAGTCTTCTACTATGTGCATGTTTAATTTCCCACTTCTTGAAACAAAGTTATGATTTTTGAGAGAACCTGACTATAGCTTCTGAATGCTCAGGGTCAACTGTATGAAACCTCCCCAATTACCACTGAAGTTGGATAGAACATTTGGGTAATTTGCCTTCTGGCTTTGAGCCTTTGGGAGAAATTACCTATTATAACTTCCTCTGAAACTGCAAGGACTAGAGAAGTGTGACTGGAGAACAAGAAGGTAGATGAGATGCCCAAGAATCCAGGAGCTCATACTTAAAAAGGAAAAGAAGGAGGTGGGGAGGGGGGAAATGTATTTCACTGCTGTATTCAAATGCATCAGGAGGTCATGGCCAATAGTCCTGGCGAGACCAGGGTTGCCTTTTGCCAGTTAACATGCTAAAATACATCTGTCCACATCTACAGTTGAGTTCTAAAATTAATTAAGAATCTGAAGTAGCACTCTGAACAACGCATAGACTTTTCCTCTTAACATAACGAAGGCCAAGGCACAGAATATTTCAGTTCAGACACCTGGACTGCAATTCTCTTTCCAGAGGTGCCCGTGCTCTCATTCTGTGTTCTGTTAGGCTCTACGGATGGCTTAAGCTATCAGATTCATCCTGGCTGCCCTCCGTTCTCAGAAGCAATAAGCACCATGTTCCTCTTCTTTTCAGCAATGAGACAAGCAAAAGCAGGCATGTTTTCCTGCAGCGTCACAAGCCTCCTGGACTTGGCTGAAATACTTTGCCCCAAATCACAGGCAATGGGCCTGCTGTGTAGTCTTTGGGCACCACTATTACCTCCACTCACTTCAATTTGCTCAGTTCCCCAGTTCTTTGCTGCTGGTTTTGAATGCTGTAGCCACAGCAAGCTCACAACCATCTCCTGGTCATGTACTGGCCTAGCTGACCCAAGAAGCTATAATCACTTTGATTATTTTTATCCTTGTTTGCATAACTTTACATTTCCCTGTAGCAAATGCGATAAGTCACTTACCTGACTTTATTTTGAGTTTATCCATGTCAGCCCAGTTATCTTGCTCCATGTTTACTTCCTCCCCAGCTGCGCCACCTGCAAATTTCTTCCCTCTCCTGTGTGCTGCCTCTGCAGGATGATTAGCCGTATGCAAACAGAAGTGGACCTGAATTTTCTGCTCTTCCAGTCCATCCCACTCACCATCTCCCTGTCCTAAACTGACACTGCTCACCACTGCCTCTGAGAGCTCTCCCTTGAGAACGAGATATGACACTGGAAAGGATGGATATAATATTTAATAGCCCACCTCCACCCCCAAGCCAGTCCCTTGTACAGACAAGCAGCTCAGCCCTACACCGTGTCAGCTCACCTTGCTCAGCAGGTGTCCACAGTGTATGTCAGGCAGTGTGTTTGAATGGTGACTCCTCTGTGGAGCCAAACTATCTTAAATGTAAACTCAGGCAAAACAAGCTGGTACGGAGGCAGATGGCAAGACAATGGTGGGGATCAGGCTGGGCATTAAGGAAACAGGAATCCTCTTGGAAGAACATTTCCTACTTGAAAAGGGGATACGCTGAATGTCCTTGGTACTTTGCCTATGCTAAAAATTTTTAATTAAAAGCAGGAAAGCCTTTCTATTTTAGATGCAGCGATACCAGCATCAACCGCTTTTATAAGTACAGTTTATTCTGGGTTTATGTGCATTTCACAGAGTCTGGCAGCCAAGCTAAGCCAGCAGGGCTACAGCTTCCACTCCCTGTTGGATTTACTTTACCACTTCAACCAGTCACCAGCCATCACCAACAGGATGTGCCTGCCCACACACTGAGGGAGGACGGACTCACACAACTTCTCCCTGATCCACCTGAGTCGCAGACAGCTAGGTGAGCCTTTCAGTGGTGACCTTTGGCTTCCACGATGGTCAAGGAGGGGAAAATCTCCAGCAAAACGTGTCTTGAAGCACTCAAACAGACCCATTGAACCTCTCGCAGTCCTGCACAAAACACAACCCCCTTTCACCTCCTCCTTTTCTGGGACCCAGTGACCCAAACCACAGGCACCAGTTGTGCTCTGCTCCAAGCACTTTGCTAGGGAAAAGCAAGAGGAATGTGGCCTGCTGCCATCCCCTCCACAGCCCCACTTGTGGAGCAGAGAGGCCACATAGGCGGCACAGCCCCAGCTTCAGGAGGGGATCACAAAAGACAGATCACAAAATGCCAGGGAAGCTGATCAAGAGCAAGGCCCCAGACTAGCATTTCAGCTCAGTGGCAAGGCAACAGTATCAGTCCCTAATCATTTTGATATCAGCTGCTCTTATGCACGTTTGGAAGCGCGATACCCCAGTGTACCAGCACATCACTCTCTGCTAGCACCAAGGAACCGCTAAGGGATGCTAATGCCTTCATCAGCTGGCACAGCTGTTTGCAAGGTGAGTGCCCATACAGCTCTATCTGCCAGCACAGCTCTAATCAGTTCCCTCCACAGAAGAGCTGTTTGTTCATTTTTCTTGTTGTTGTTGGGGTTTTTGCTGGTAATTGCATCTGTACCAGGACTTCTGCTGACACAGCTACGGTGGAGGGGAGAGCAATTTCTTCGCATTCATGGACAGATAACTAAGTCGGCAAAACTTCTCAAATGTCGACCAAGCCTCCACTTTGGAAAGCAAAATATAAGCTACCTTGGTCTAAAAACACCTATAAGCTAATACAGCTACATCCACAGCAAGGACTTTTATTAGTATGACTATTTCAGCAAGGAAAAATGAAAAATCATCCTCTCCAGCCAGCATAATTTTACTGGAAGAGCTTTTTTTAAAGTGTAAACCAGGCCTTTGATTCTGCCTGGACTGATAAAATGTTCTTCCGATGCTTTCTTCAGTCACGTTGGCTCAGCCATGTTAGCTTAATGCAATGAAGGGCACTTTTAAGGGTTTCTTAAAACTTCAGAAGTTGTATTTGCCCATTCTATTATTATTTAAACTTTCTCCACAAGGAAGAAAAAGATGATCTCCCATAGGGCCTTTGCTAGCCCATAGCTCGCTCCACATGCGAGAATTCATGTTGGGAAAGTAGACGTTAGCATCCATTTGACAAAGGGTAAAATTTTGTTATGGACAGGGCAGTGTGTAGTTTTAACACGTTAACAAAGTAACCCTTGTGCGAAAGCCCTAACCCATAAAGTTACAAACTCTCCTTACTAGGTGTTCAGTATCAGGGGAAAAAAACTTCTTTCTTCATACAAAGGCACAGCTAAAATGTTGCAAACCATATCAACCCTGCTACCCCAGAAGAAACGTAACCCAAGTGGAAACACACATATTTTGTCTGTGTTCACAGTCTCATGTCAATGTAGTATCAACATCCCTCACTGCGCTAAGGAGACTGAGGAAAACAGCTGTCCTGCAGCCATCGAAACGTGGGCTTCCAGACAGCTCACAAAGGAGAAAAGATAATGGGGTTTAAAATGCACCAAGTTTTCCTGATGTAGCTTACTGAAACAGACTCTATTGAAAGCAATGGCCCTGGAAAAGCAAAGCCCTCTCCTCACTTGCAATATCAGCTGGCAGGAGTAAATGAGAGAGGAGGAAGGGCAGGACAGGCCTGAAAGAAGCACTGGATTTCGCATCACCTGCAAAACAGAAAATGGGAAACTGAAGAAGTCATCTACGTGCTCACTGCTCAAAGGCACTGCTCATTAGGTCCTGGCTTTTCCTATTATCACTCCTGCACTCGGTGGCCTATTACAGCAACCTCCTTCCAGCCAGGGACCCATGAACAGGAAGCGCTTTGACACGAGTGAATGTTGCCCCTTAATCCAGTAGGGAGTTCATTGAACAGGCGGAGGGCTGCCTACAGAGCTCCTGGCACCAGCTGGCTGAGGGGATGAGAGCAAGGATCAAAGCCAGGGCAAAGCCTTAGCACCGCAAGCCTGATTTGCGAAGCTGCTCAGCCTGTTGAGTCCTCGCCTTTAAAACATGGGGAGCTGCTGGGTGCTGAACTCATCAGAGATCCAGCCTCAGCCGAGGGTGCTGAGCAGTGGGGAAATCTGTCCTCTGTGTGGCTTGCACACTGTCTCTTCACTTTAAAGATCAAAGCTGCATCTCCAGAAATAAAGGTGTTACAGATCAGAACAGATAGGAGGAAAAAAAAATGATGAAAAATGCAGTGTGACTTCTGAAGAGAACCACTTCATTCAAAGCCACACACACACCTTACTTCCTGCTTAGTATGCAGGCACCAGCCTTCCTGAGGTTAGCATGAGCCTGAGGAAAAACATTGTGGCTTGAAACCTCCCTTTTCAAGCTCACACCAAATTATCATTTTAGGAAACACACAAACACAAGGTCAGCTGATTCCCTGCACTAAACTGATGCAAACTGGAGTAGCAGCATCAAATTCAATGAATCTGTATTACCATAAAACTGGCTGAGCAAGACAAACTCAATTCCTTAAACATTACTCTTTAGTGCTGTATTTGCAGTAGGTCTAAAACACGTAAAAGCCCCAAACCAGACTGGATATAAGACACCAGCTAAAGAAAACCAACAGCAAAACCAGGCTTATCTGCAGCAATGTGGTTATTGCACCTAATGACTGCAGCACAGTTATCTACCTGGCAGCTCAACAGTTTCCCGAAGCAGAGATTACTTGGGGCAGCCTCTGAGTAAGGCATCCAGAAGAGAATAACCACTGAAATTTACAGCTCAGAACTTATGAAGAACTTGGTGCTCGGAGAGATTCCCCCTTACCCATCAACACTAAGATTTGGCAAGAAACTATTCTATACTGGAAGCTTTTGTCTTGAGTTAACTGACTGCCAACAACTTTGTCTGCAGCACTCTTCCAACCCGCCCACTCCCATCCAGCTCTTTGCTCAGAGCAAGTATCTCCTCCCAGGAACACACCTCTGCACCTCTCCTGACCAAGTGAAATAATCCCTTGTTTCTGCTCCATCCAGCACATGGCAGAACACCACAGCTGTGGGATGTTGGTCCTTGCTCTCCCCCACAGCACCAGGGAAGCAAAGAGCATCTCCTCCGATCTCTAAATTCCAGCCTGATTTATACCAACTTCCTCCCCTCTGGCCTCAGAGGGGTATAAGCAAAGGCAGATCTGGCCTCAGATTTAACTGAGTTTATGGGGGAGGGGAGGAATTAAACTCCAAATGAGTCACCGTTCCCTCCACGGCAACAACATCTGTGGATATTAAGCCTGATTCTAAGAGCAATGTTTCTTAAAGGTCTGCATACAGAGCAGACCCAGCCAGGACTCCTGGGAGATGCTTCCCAAAATAAAAGGTGTGCATCTGTAGTGTTAAGACTAACCTGTGCGTAAAGAGTTGATGAGTTACGAGCCAACTCCTGTCCGGGTTACAGCCATGCCTTTCTCCTGAAAGCAATCACACTGAGGTAGCCGAAGGCAAAACCAGACCACGGAGTCACAGAAGCACCTGAGGGCTGATTCCTCTATCACACAGCAAGATTAACACCTGATCCTCTTCAAAAGCACAAAGGAAGAGCAGCAGGATCCGGCCTTGAGATGCAGTTGTGATGGAACAGGAAGTGTAAGGAAAGCCTTGTACAAAACTCCCACCAAAGATGACGGGAATCTTGTCTGAGTGATAAATTCTAGCTGTCTTTGCAGCACTTTGCAAATAACCTGCGTGGCCCTCATCACACACAGGGCAGAAGTTCCCTGCCGCACCACAACCCTCTGAAAACAGTATTTCAGAAAGCTGGGAAAGGCTGCAGCACTGCCTGTTACACCTGCACGGTAAGGTGTAACCCAACTGTCAAGAGATGCTGACTGGTAAGTAACTACATCTGGCTACAGTTATGGAACATCCACTCATCTCCAGCTCTTATGTAGTTTGTATATGAATGTACACCTCTGTTATTATCTTGTTGCTCTCTTTGTGCGTGTGAAGGCTCAGCAGCCAGCACGCTGCAATCTAGTGTTCACCTGAGGGCAAACAGACTTATAAAGAGTTTATACTCTCCAACAAAAGTGAGGTTAAAGTTTCAGTCTGGCATAAAGAAACACAGCAAGCACAGTGAGTATTGCAGCTCCCTGTGCCACTCACATAATTTTATGGGGTAGTCGAGCTCTGTGCTGTACTCTTTGGGGACGTTTACAGATCTGGCTAATTACAACTAACCGTCATTACGTGGCAAACTTCATTTTCTCTGGGGATTTTTGGATGCGATTCCAGTATTTCCTCGAGCCTTGCGCTCAGGGCATTTCAAACCCCTACACCGATAACGGGAATAAAAGCGCTGCGGAGGCTGGCACCTGGGCAGCACGGGCTGGCTGTCGAACCCCAGAGGCCGCTGCACCCCCCGGGGCACGTCGCCCCCTCCCTTCCCCTCTCGCCCTCCGACTTTTTCCGCCCGGCAGCCGACCAGGGGCGGTTGCTTCTAGGGCTCGGAGGGAGGAAGCCGGCCCGGGCTCTGCAACGGGGCGCTGAGCTGCTGCGCCGGGCCGCTCGGCCTCTGAGGAAACTCGGAGTTTTCTGAGGAAAAACTCAGAGTTTTCCTCTCCGAGGGCAACTTCGCCACCTCCCCGCAGCCCTCCCGGGCCCCGGTTCCTAGAAAGCCGGAGGCTGCCGCCGCGGCCGGAGGCACTACAGCCCGCCTCACGGCGCGCTTCCCTTTCCCGCCCGGCGCGGGGGGCTCCGGCCGCCCCTCCGGCGGGGCCGGG
>VYZV01010763.1:473715-517193 GCA_013401275.1 Pandion haliaetus
CGTCGGGCGGCTGCCGTACAGCCGGAGCTGGGCTGGGGGGGGGGCCGAGGATGAGGTGAGGCGGGGACAGGGCCCCTCGCTTCCCACGCACGGCCTCACCGACACCCCCCAAACCGCGGACTCTTCACTATTTGTACCGGGAGCCTCCGAGACGGCGGCTTTGGCCCCTCGCACCGCGGGTTTTATCCCACACCCACAGCAGCGTCTCGGTCCCCCCGTCCGGTGCTGCGAGGGGGTAAGAGCACCAGCCGTTTCTAACGGGGAGGTAACGAGTTGCCCAAAGTGTCAGGAGTACCCCGCCGTGACAGTGCCCAGCGGCAGCCCTTGACCCAAATCCAAAACAAAATCCGTGCAAGAAGATCCCAGAAGGAGTCCCTCCATCCTCCTGCCAAAAAATTACCCTTTGAAAAGCACCTCCTGGTGGAACTTCTCCCACTTTTGTGTTATTTTTATGTGTGCAAGCTCTTAGGAGTCCGTCTTAGCTAAAGACAGGGATGGATGTGCCAGGGAGGAGGGAGCAGGTCTTCCCTGTCCTGCTCCAGAGGGTCCCATCAGGGGGTCGGGGGGGGGGTTGTGTGTGTCATTTCCAGCCACTTCACTCCCTTTCCCACACCCCGAGCACCCACAATAGCTGCTTTCAACCTCCCAAATCCCACGGGGCCCCTCCTAATGCCCAGGCCCCTAAATCCATGATTACAAAACAATTAGCTCTTTTACAGCTCTTCCGTAAAGCAGAAGATACCGCAAAGGGGGGGGAGATAAACACCTCCAAGGGCTCCTTGGCCCCACAGCTGCTTCAGCTGCCACCCAGGGAAATCACACTGGCATCTGGGAGACAAGTGACCGGCAGACGCTGCTGCACCAGCCTCCCCGGGCAGGGGAGTGCTTGTTTCATGGAGGGAAGGGGCAACCTTCAAGCGCCCTGACGTCAATTTACACATGTATTATCAGGAGGAACGATGCTCCCTCCCTTGGTCCTCGGGCTGATTGCCTGCAGCCCCACACCAACACAGTGGGCACACGGCTGCGAGGTTTTGTTTGCTTTGCAGCAAGACTCTTGTCCTCCAGCACCCCGAGTCGCACAGGCAGCGGCTGTGAGGGGCCCTGGCCACCATCTGCTTCTGGAGACTTTCTCCAGAAACCCTGGCCTGCTGCCAGGGTCCCATCTGGGGTTACCACCACTCTTGTCCCGACACCTTCGTTGCATGAGTGCTGCTCCGTTAGTACCCACGGGGCAGGAGGCCATCGCTGCATCAAAAGATGCATTTACTGAAACCAGGAGGATATGGGATGGCAGCGCACGCCAGTGCCCGCACAAACCCGGGTAACTCAGCATTTGGCCCCAGTTCTGACAACAAAGTGAACTCGGTGCAGCCAGACCCGCACTGGGGAGCCCAGCACGGGCCACACACTCCTCTAACTCCTCCGTCGAGCCCTGGCCCTCGGCCACCCCGCCGGGCTGACAGCCCCGTGCCCCAGCTCAGGGCCGATCCCCGCTCCTGCTCCTGCAGAGTCTCCCCCGCAGCAAACCACCAGTCTCGGGGTGTGGAGGCGGGGGTGAAGACCCATCAGTGCCTCAGGCAAGGCCCCAAAACACAGCGAGAGGCGGAAGCCGGCGGCCTCGCTCCCCCGGGAGCGGCGGGCCAGGCCGGGGCCGGCCCCCGACCGCTGCCGCCCTCAGGCGGGGAAGGNCCGCGGTCAAAATAAGAGTCCCCGGGCCTGAGGCGGGACCCGCCGCCGCCGCCGGAGGCCAGGCCCTGCCCGGCCCTGCCCTGCCCGCCCCCCACCACCTCGCTCGCCGGCCTGCTTCATCCCATCAGAGCAGCCCCTACCCCAATTCAGCAGCAGCTAATTAATTAACGCCCCTGAGAACCCCCCTCTGCACTGGCAGCTCCGGCAGGGCCAACTCAACATCCCCGCGGAGCCTCCACCGTGGCCCCTCCGGTGCCTGCCGCTGGGTGGGGACCCAGAGAGGCCCCCGGGGGTCCCATGCCTCCCTGCCTCAGGCAGGGGAAGGAGCTGAGCCGGCTGAGGATGGTGCTGGCAGGGACGGGTGTCCTTCCCCTTGGCTCCCCCCCGGGACAGAGCGACTGTTCCCCGCACAAACTAAAACCACCAGCACCTCAAAACAGCATGTCAGGAAAGCCTCGGCTCCAGCGAGGGCCAGCGTCGCCCTGGAACTTCACCACCATCCTGCACCGGGGATGCTCAACTCGACGTGGGAGGGAAGAAGGGAATCGCCCGCCTTCATCCCTGCTCCTACAAACCACCACGCACCCAGGTCCCAGCAGCCGCAGGGGCCCTCGCGCCTCCGGGACAGGGGCGAGAGGGAGGGTGGTAGGGCAGGACGGCCCATCAGGCCCGTGGGTCTGGCAGCACTTCTCCCCTTCCATTTGCTGGGGCTCCGTCTTTCCCAGCTGGAGCTGGGGACGCTGCAGCCGCTGGTACAAACCTCCCCGGGCCATCAGGAAAGGAAGAGGCTCCTGCAAGAAGCAGGAGTAACTGGGAACATGTAGAGCCCTCGCAGCCCATCGCCGCCTGCCGCGGCTCTCGTCCCACCTCAAACCCTGCAGCTCCATCGGTGTAACCTCACGTGCTAATTAACGCGACAGGGACGAGGACGAGCTCTGCTTTGCCACGAACTCCCCGTTTTTCCTGAAGCAGCTGCTGCGAGCCCTAGAGGAGCCGCTGAGCCCCAGGCAGCGTGGAGCCAGCAAACAGCGTCGCCATGGCGGCTCCGGCCCTCCAGCCGGGCTGACATCGCCCTCTCCCGCACCGAGCGGGGTGAGCAGGGACGGAGCTCCACATCCTGGGATTCCTGCCGGCAGGAAGAGACCCCAGGCCGCCCAGTGCTTCCTCTGGCTGGGAGCCCGCGTCCTTCCAGCTGGCCCCTTCGCCATCATGGGAGCAAGGGACAGTTTAGATCACCCCGCCTGTGTTTTCCCACCCCAGCGGTGCCCCCACTAAGTTGCAGGAGACGTGGCTTTGCTTTAGCGTGCAAAAGCTAGAAATCGGCTTTTGAGCTTCAGCTGTAGAAGTCACTTCTAGCCTGCTCTGCCAGGCCCTCCCAGCCGGTCTCAGCGTACAGAGCTCATCACACATTTACACTGAGCAAAAGCACACGTCATCTTAAAAAAGAAGATTTTTATTTACTTTTTTCAGTTCTTTACAGTTGGTGGTTTAAAACCTAGGACAAAAATACTCCCCAGAAGCTGTGGTAAACATGTAAAACTGCTAGTTTACATTTTAAAACCCAGTAATAAATTGCACATAAGTCTTAGGTTGTACAGAGCCATCACAAATATTGTTGTATAAAACCCCCAAAACCGTAAAGAGAACCACAGGAATAAAGAATTAGAGCCACAAGTATTGGTACAAGAAAGGGCACAATTTTTGAGGGGCTAACCCCACCAGTCTCTCTTGGGGAGGAAGGATGGGACATTCCTGTTGCAGATAGTTGGAAATATTTTAAAATACAGCATAAAAACGAAATGGACCCCAGAACACCCTTTATCTCCTCTCTTATGCTGCTCAACAGGAAAACTTCTTAGCAGAAAATACTTACTTTTACAAAACTACTGGAAGTTCAGTGGAAACCTAAAAAAGAATCACCCGTCCAACAAAAAGAAGACCCTTTGCATCCCCCGTCTCCTCTTTTCCCATCTCCTGCAGGCAGTGGGACAACAGGTACCAAAGCAGAGTTTAGTAGGACACAAACAACACTGAAAGAAACCAAAAATATGGAGGTGGCACATGTGGAGAGCGGGACAAGGACAAAGCCATGAAGGACAAAAAAGAAGCAGCAGGGAAAAAAAATAACAGAAGATAATTTTGGTATTTTTCCATTGAATGCTAAGCTTGGAAACAATTAGTTCACAAGCTTCACTCACGCTCCACCACTTCCCCTCCCCATTTCAAACAAAACCAAAACCAATTGCACAAAAAATTTGAGCCAGGAATTTGAATGAATTCCTGTGCGCTGAAGCTTTTTACCCAGAGCTGGGTTTGGAAAAATGGGCTTTTTTCCTCTTTATTCCAGAGTTCAGAAAGAGGAGAGAGGGATAACCTGGGGCCTACAGGAGCTCCCCAGGACTTAGAAGTTGAAGCCAGAAAGGCTGTAGAGAAGAGAGACAGCAGTGAGGCAGAGGACAGACGGATTGTCCACTCGCCCTCTCCAGAGGGGACCATACTCAGATCCAAATATTGGTTTTAGCCCCATCATGCTCATCCAAAGTACTCATATACCCTGAGGACCTTGCTGTCGTAGCACCCTGATGCTGCAACTGCAGGTAGGTTTAAGAAGAGCTGGGCTAACTCCTCCATCCTGCAGTCCTGGACCATTTCAAAGGGTTCTGTGAACCCTAAACAAGGCTCTTTGAAGCATGACACAATTCCCCGCCACAGCACTGGGGGACAGGCAAAGCTGGACAGGAACGTTGAAAACCACAGTGCTTTACCAGTTATTTCTGTCCGCTTGCACAACAGCAAGGTTGCTCAGAGGCAAACTTAGGGTGATACCCTGCTTCATCTTGGCCAGAGCTGCCTTGCAGGTCTGAGAGAGGCCTCTCTCTGCAGCAGCTAGCACCCAAAAGAGTGAGGACTACGATGAGGTCTAGCTCCAGCTCCTTCCTGCTCTTTCCACAGCAGCCAGCAGAGATGGACACTCTTCACCAGTGAAGAACAGTGTGCCCACTTACTCCTTGCTTTGCAAAGGGGACACTGCATACAAGAAGAGGTGCTGAAGGACCAGTCTGTAGCAAATATAATCTGGGAGAGCAAGCTCAGGTGCATAGGAGCACTGCAGAGACACAGGGCACAACACAGGAGCTGTGTGAGATACAGCTAGCCTCTCCTCTCCACAGCCTCCACCTGTGCATTCCCAACTGTAAGGTTAAACAAGGAGGACAGACACTGGCTGGGGGTCTAGAAGGGCATCACGGTGGCTCTGGCCACAGTAACCAAACAGCATTCCAGTTTTCCAGCCAAGGAATGAGCTGGACACGTCACCAGCAGCTCAGCTTCAGGGATGGAGAACAAGTAACCAGGAACCCACTCCTGGCCCAGGCTGCCTCTCCCAGACCCCAGCTGGGTCAGGAGCCTGTAGCCCAACCCAGCACTTCCAGAAAGATTGACAGCTCATAGGATTTTTTTCCAGAGGTGTTGAAGGGCTTTGGGTTGAGGACTGAAAGTTGAGATAGGTACTGCCGACAGCAAGGAAGGCCACAGGGAGCTACGGGCTGAGCCAGGCAAAGCAAGTTCAACTAACTGGGAGGAAGAGCACCGGGGAAGAGACATACCGTTATCAACAAAGAAGCACGTGCTTTTGACCCCCTGCATATCAAGGGTACTTTTCATGGCAGGCACAGACCACCAGGCAAAAGAGAGAGTCTTGAATAATAAAAGCTGGACAGAAGCATAAGTTGAGCAGAGGGTGAAGAAGGATCCCCATGTCTGAGACACAGATCACACCTCAGGCTACTTGCAATGACAACATTTAGGCAACACCTACATGCTTCAGACATGGTATCACCAAACTGTGGGTGTGGGGAGAAGCCTTCTTCCATTCTTAGTGAGTTTATTCCAAATGGCTCTTTAGGAGAGGGCATGGGCTGGTGGTCTCCAGCCCTTCCAGCCAGACCTTGGCTGTTCCATCTCCGTTCTCCTGAAGGGAGATTCCACTCTCCCCTTCCTCCCCACCAGCCCACCTCTCCAGTCAGACAGCAGACAGCACTGCCCAAGACGCATGGGCCACTTGCACAAACCATGGCTTCGGGACACAGGGCGGGGGAAGCAGCAGTGCAGTGGCTGCTCTCTCCAGAGCTGAGCCCACGTGGTGCCAAACTCCCTCCAACCATCTGGTACTATGAGCCCAGCACCACGGGAAGGCTGCACTGTGCTTGTTGCCCCCGAGCTGCCTTGGCAGAAGTCCCCATCCTTCCTGGTGAGAGCAAAAAACTTGCTTCATTTTGTAAGTCAGCAAGGTGCATTCCTGGATTTGGCATGAACAGGCACATGGATAAGCATCAGAAATGGATAAAAAAGCACAGCATTTCTCTTAGAATAATTTATTAAATACAGCATTAAAATTTGTATTTCTGAATTCAATCATTAAAAACAAAACTTCATCTCATATATATATATATTCAGGAACAATGACAATCATTCTATCAACATTGGTGCATGTTGTGCCAGCACTGCTCAGAACAGCACCTTCTCTACACTATACTTAAAGCAGTTCAACACCTAAAAAAAAAAAAAAAAAAAAAAAAAAGCATTTGCAAAGAAAGAGTGCAAAGCAGGGTGCCTGCCAGGGGTGTGCAGAGGCAGGCTAAAATGAGGAGGCAGAGGCTGTAGTGCTCCTGCTCCTAACAAGTTCGTTAAATATTGCTCATCCAGCATGAGGAGACCAATTTTCAGAGATGCCAAAGTTCTACAGTCCACAGTTTCAGCCATGGCTGAATGCCAGCGGCTCTTAAGTATCTGGTTTGTGGTTTCCTCAGCTTGGGCAGTCAATACTAAAAAAGCTAAACAAGGGGGGGGAAAAAGCGCAAAAGAAAAGTGTTGTTTTACATCCACCAGCTTCTTCTCCCAACCTGCGAGCTCCAGCAGAGGATGCAAATGAGGTGTAGCAGTTTGTGTTCCCACTCACTCATTTTCACATCCTGCTGTGGCTCAAGAGGTGGCTCAGGGGACAAGCGGTAAACCAGTACCGCCTTGCGGAGAGAACAGTCCCCAGGCCAAGCACCCTCACGCACTGGCTTGGCAGCGTTGACCGCTCTTGCGAGAGACCCCAGGCTGAGCCTTGAGGGAGTGTCATCCCAGAGGGAAGGGCTTCCATGGACAGGGTCCTTGGGCAGACTCAGAGGTAGCATCGGACAGACTTTTGTAACTTGATTGTCATGTAATTCTGGCCTGCCGAAGGCAGCGGCAGCTGAGATGGAGAGAGCACCCAGCAGGGGTGGGAGATGGGACACAGGGGATCTGGTCCCTCCACTTGCAGAGTGACTAGCACTGTTCATCCTTGGTGCTGCAATCTAGCAGCAAGCAAGGATGGACTGTCTCCTACAGGGCTTTTCAGAGAAAAGTCACCCTTGCTGAAAAAGGCCAGAAGCTGGCTGGTGGGCACCCCATGGTAACACCAGGCTCTCCCTCCACAGCTCACCAGGGCCTCTTGGGTTATAAGCAAGTGCCCCAGCGAGCTCCCTGCTGCCAGAGCCTGCTCTCCTCTCACTGCAGTGGTGCAGCTCGCTGCCAGAGGACCAAAGGCTGCCGGTCACTCACCCCAAACCACAGGTATAGCCAGGGCTTGTGCTTTTGGCTTTTTAAGGGTCCCTGACCTTCCGTACCTGCTTACTCCCAAGAAACCTCCTGTTTCAGCTACCCTTAGGACCTACGAGGACAAGGAGGAAGGGCTGTCAAAACCATTTCTGGAGAGCACATGGCCCCTAAAAGAGAAGACAAAGTTCACACAGCCCAGCCTTCACCTACAGTGGAGACATGCCAAGTCAGGAGCATTTCAGATAAGGCATCACAGGTGCTTTGATAGTAAAGCAGTAGTGTTGACTACAGTACTTTAAACACAGGCTGCTGCAGAGGGCATCCCTGGGGCAAAACTGGTTCTCCAGCAATTGGTGCAGCAGAAGGAGACAGTTCAGTTTCCCAGACCTCTCCTACACACACACACGCAAGCTGCTCTGGATGCCCTTTTTGTTTTTCCCCCCTCCCTAGAAAGAGACATAAGAAGCCCAGGCTGGGATATGACATTTACCCCACCAAGCAGCCAGAGAGATAAAAAGACGCCTTGTGCTGTACCAGACTTTGCAGTAGGCAGGTGAACCATGGCACCTGGGGGTGGGCAGCGCCAGTGGGACTCAAAGCAGGGGAGGCTAGTTGCCATTGCTGATGCTGGAGTTGGCACTGCTGCAGCTCTGCTCATAGGATGGAGGCGCCTCTGTGGGGGAAAAAAATAGCAAGAGCAGTTATGGTGGGTGTTTGGGAGGTTCCCTTCACGCCCGTCTTTGAAACTCGGGGCAAAGTAAAGCAAACTGCCAACACATACACATCACGCATGCAGGCACTCTATCTCCAGGATCCTATAACCTGCCACACTGAAATATATGGGGATCGCAAGTGCACACACAGAATTTGAGCCAGCCAGTCCCATCCCTGTCCTGATGCCTACAGGGGTTAAAATCAGCACCTTGAAGTCCTGTTCCTCACCTTCTGTCACAAGCATTCTGATGTACTCCAACACCTCCAGATCACAGGTGACCTGTGCTCCGTGCACCCCAAGCCAGGGCTGAAGCAACACATCAAGTGTCTTGTTGCCCCAGTGCTAACAGACAGGTTTACTTGGGTAGGACCGTGCTAACAGTCTGTCTGTGCTAACAGACACCGCTGGTCTCTGCCACCTCAGCCACCTGGGACAAGCACGGCCCCAGGAATCCAGCAGGCTGGGATTTCCCCAAGCTCTTCCACCCTGGACAGTCTCTCAGCTCCCACCCCCACAGCTTTTGTCTTCAGACCAGCTGCAGGCCCACTCCAAGTCAGACAGAAGTTACATCATTTCCCTGGCTCTGCTCCCACCAGCCTCACCACAAGCCAAGAAGTTTCTCTATCAGTGGGAGGCTGAAAGCTCATTTAAGAACAGGGAGATCCTCTCACAATGAGCCCAGGGCAGGCATGCCTGTAGATGTGGGAACGGACAGCCGGCTTTTACAGCTGTAAGAGGGGACTCCTCTGGAGGCTGAAGCAGGCAGAGAGATCTCATGATCCCCTCTGACATCAGCCCCTGGCAGACTGACATCCCTATATTCCCACCCAGTTCACAGCTAGCAAAGAGACTTTTGTGGTAGAAGACATCTACCACCACACTGCCAACCCATTTAGATCTCAGGAGGGGGCTGCTCACCGTATGGGTAGCCCCACGTGCTGTACTCCGGAGGCAAAATGAGAGAGCTGGCCGTGGGGACAGGCACCACATTCCCCTCAGCATAGTAAGGGACAGTGGCTCCCGTTGACAGGCAGAGTGTGGGATGGTTTGGAGAGCCCGTCTGCTCCGAGTCCACCCTTATCTCCTGGAAGCTCAGTCCTGGGGCATAGCTAAATGGCTGCTGCTGGGAATGGCTTTTGGTGGGGATCGAGACATTGTCCATTGGGTGATAACCACTGGCAGCCTCCTCTTCCTCCGGAGGGGCACTGGGCACCACTGCAGACGGTATGTGCTGGATGGACCGGGAGGGGCTCAGAGGCACCCTGTTCACAGCAATGTTACCAATATAAATGGGGAGAGTAACTGAAACCTCTGGAGACTTGAGGGAAACCTGGAAGAGAAGGAAAAACAGTGGCATCCTCTTCATTATACATTGCACTGGGAAGGTTCACCTGATGCGAGGGCCACCCGCACCACACAGCTACAGAGTTCAGCAGTTGAGCTCAACCCAGAAGGGAGCAGAGAAGTTGCAGCACAGCCCACCGGTGCTCCCCAAGATCATCAAGGTACTCACTTGAATGTAATAGTCAATATGTATGAGGCTACAGCCCTGCAGAATGGACTGGGGCAGTGCTGGAACAAGGATCTGCTCCTTCCATTCTGCATGTTTCCAGGCTTTCACTCCTGAGCCTTCCACCTCCGCGATGGTCCTCAGGTCATAAATCCAGCGCTTGGATTTATAAGCCACTTTCTGCACAGACAGGAGAAAATACAGCTAGCAGAAAGATTGCAAGTGGTCTTTTGTCTCCCACAAACATAAGTCAGGACACAAAACCACCCAACTGCTTTGCCAAAGAAGTATAAGCACAAACCTAACGTACATATTACAGAGCAGAAATACCCATCATTACATGATAGACTGAGTTGCTATAAGCAAGACAAGTTCTACCACCTCTTTCCCCAGGAAGGTAGAGAGAAACAGCGTTAGCCAGAGGTCTGGACTCCTTGCTGCCACCTCCCAGCCACATGCAGCAAGATGCACCCTGGTGAGAACTGCCCCAGTTTCACAGAGGCCTCAGGGGGGTGGAGTACCAGCACAAGCCAAAGAATCACCCTTTCAGATGCTTACCTGGAGCAGACTGGCTACCACAGCCCCAGTGTCCCGGCCTGATTTGTTTTCTATGTCTGTGCGGAGCTGGATTGCTTGCCCCACGATGTACCCTTTCAGATCCGAGGTGGCAGTCAAGATAATGTTGCCACTTTTCACAAGCTTGTAGTTGAACTTCTTGGTGATTGACATAGTGTTGGGCTGCTGCAGGACAGCAGAGAGACAGAGATGTTGGCTCAAGAGAGTCAGAGAGCCTCCAGGAAAACACTCAAGAGATTCAAAACAAGCAAGTAGAAATATCTGGTCTAAGAGGATGCAAAGAACCAGCGCCACAGCACTGCCACAGACAACAGGTCTCACTTCTCCATGCCCCCAGCTTCACTGTCCTATTAGGTAGCTGTTCCCTCCAAAGCAAGTTTCCTAAACCCAGGTGTCTACAGGCACCTGGTGGTATTGGCCAACACCTCTCTCTGCATGCTGAAAATTCACCTAAATCTTTCAAAGCAACATGCGGAAGAGTCAAAAATCACTTGGAGCAGGGACTGACAGCAAGGCAGGACAGATCAAGTGTCCTTGTCCTGCTCTTGCACAGTCAGGGCACACAGTCACAGAGCTGTCCAACCACAATTATTCCCCAGACAGCACACAGGACAAGTGCTGAAGCCTTAGCACTTCCCAGCCACATTCCTCCTTGTTCTTACCTCGATGTCAGGGATGTCATTCAAGTTGAGAGGACAGAGAATGTAGAAGATCTTGTTGCACTTGTAGTCCTTGGAGAAGCGAGGTGTGTCTATCACAGCTTTCACCTGATGGAGGACCTTGCCAAAAGGGCCTTCAAATGATGTAGGAGCAGAGGCTGGAAAGAAGAGGATCATAAGGCTGAGTCAGGCCAAGTGTTTCTGAACTGGAAGTATAGTCCCTTTGAACAGCTCTCCTCTTTACCCAAGGAGTTCTGCAAGTACCTGAGAGATAGAGCACATGGGGATTCCCCCCAAAAAAGACCTGGGGCTGAACGCTTAGGTCACTCAGAGACCTTGCTGCCAGCTCCTTACAGAAGGGGTCCTCTGCAGCCACAGGTCCAAGAGCAGAGATCCTCTCTCTAAGCACACTCTGCGGGACGGCTGCCTCGTCACAGGCCACAGGCCAGGACCCCTGCGCACACCCAGAGAGCTCGCAGGGTCATGCTTGGAGAGGCATCAGTGACAGCTCAGACTTGGCTTTGCGCCAACGCAGAAGGTACCCACTTGTCTAAGATCCTCTGCTGTCTGTGGCTGACCTTACACTCCCTGGAGTGTCTCCGGGCCAAGATGCCAGCCTGCCTCTGCCATCCAGCCCAAGTCCTGCTCAGCACAGCTCGACAGGCTGCAAAAGCCAAGGCTTACATGGAAGTGCCTTTAGCCATTTATTTGCGTCATACCTGGCAGCAGGAACTGGAAGGGGAAGTTGTGCTCTCCAGCTGTCAGGACCCCTGTGGGAAACAAGAGTAAAAGGTAAGCGGGACAGGCTGTTGCCTTGGAATGGTGTGATCTTCTGGGGAGCATGATCTTCTGGAGAGAGGGGCTACCACCTGGGGAACAGCACACAACTTGTTCATCTGCCTACAGCCCACTGAACAACTCCAGATCCAAAGAGCAGTGCTTGAGTCAACAGGAACATCTGCTGCCACCCACCTCTCCTTGGGCCAGGAAAAGTCCATTCCCAATGACTGGTTCTATGTTAAGATATCCTGGAAATAAGGCAGTTTGAGGCAGGGTTTAAGGGAACCCAGTGCCATAGCAAGTAGTTAGCCCCAGACTACTGACACAGGGCATGGAAAAGGGATGCTGTGTGTTTATCTTTCCTCAAGGAGGCTACAGCCAGTCGGGGAAAGCAAGAAAGCACAGGCACTGTCTGAGGGTGGTAAGGAGGTCTGGCGGGCATCAAGCCGCTATAGCCTTATCCACACACTGAGCCCCATGCAGACTGCACAGTGTTCAGGAGCTGCCAGAGGTCCATCTCCCAGGCCTAAATCCACCCCCCCGGTGCCAAGAAGGGACCTGCAATACCTCAGCCTGGCTGCTTAGACAACAGGAGCTGAGGAAAAGATTTCCACAACGTTAAAACCTCAACACTGGTTTTCCTCAACCATATCCCGCTCTGCATCGGCGGCCTTGAGGGCACAGATCAGAGCCAAGACTCATCACACAGCTAAAACAACAGCTACAGACTCAGACTCCCCAACCCCATCCACCCTCTGGCACTCCCATCCAGATTCTAGATTCCCTCCCAGGGCAGTGTGATGGCTGAACTGGACCCGCAGTGTGATCTGGTAACATCAGACAGCTCCCAAAGTTGCCTTCAGTAAGAAAAGCACTAAAGTTTATCCACATTTGTTAAATATATATAAACATGAGAGATTTAGTTTTTAAAGTGGCAGTACTAAGAGGAGACCTGTATACCTATTAAATCAAGCTGTGTTTACTCTGCTTTGTAGAATCATTGCTGGAGGTACAAAGACTCTAGATTTGGCTAGCTCTTTTGTTGATGCAAGACAGAGAAGACAGCT
This sequence comes from Pandion haliaetus, assembly GCA_013401275.1. Classification (NCBI taxonomy): domain Eukaryota; kingdom Metazoa; phylum Chordata; class Aves; order Accipitriformes; family Pandionidae; genus Pandion; species Pandion haliaetus. The sequence goes on from VYZV01010763.1 coordinate 486,301, forward strand.
TGCCCGTTAGCAATATTGGCTCCACAGAGCTGACAGTAATAGAGTCCCATTGTCAGGGGATTAAGTGGATTACGTGACAGGGGGAGGTGGGGAAGAGAGAAGAGTAAATCCCCCCCCACTAACACTGTGATCCAGGTAGAAGGCAGGGGAGGTTGGCATTTGAATCGGTGCATCCTTCACGTTATGAAAAGCTGCACCTCTGCCCCTCCACTCACTCAGCCACCCCACGGGGACCTAAGGACACCCCAGTCAGTGTGCATCCAGCCTGCAGTGCAAACACAGGCAGAATAAATAATATGACAAGCATCCCATCATATATCACTACAAAGGCAAGTCAGGAGAAAACTAAGAGATGTCTATTTATACACTTTGTCCTTAAAAAGAGTAGCAAGATTTGCTCATTCCCATCACCCCACACAGAACACCTCCCTGGTGATTTCCCTCCCTGTCCCCCAAATAAAACCGAATTATGTGGGCTAAAATGCAACACCCGGTCTCGTCACCAGGTGGAGGCACAAAGCCAGTCACTGCCTTCGCTGCCAAGCCTGATGCCTTGCAGAGCTCGTACAGGAACAGGTACATGTCGGGCTGCTTCTCCTATTCCCTTCTTGGGAAGCCTCACTCGGTTAATGGCAGTAGCTTGAGATGCAGCAGGTGCTTTTGCTTGTTGGTTACAGGGTAAAGCCTGACTAATATGAATGACTCAACCAGTCCAGTGCTTCTTTGCTGCTCGAAGGGTTTCTGCCTTTTATTGGGCACCATTCAATGTTGATCTTACACCCATTATCCTTACTTTTGGAAAGCAAATTGATAAACTGGAATACATCAACTCTCCCATGCAGCTTCTGCATTGCAGTAAGGGGACTTGCTCCATCTGAAAGGGAGAGGGAGCAAATCCTGTTACTGCAATGCAGAAGGGAGGGAGATGGAAGTCCCAGAGGGTAGTGACCACTGAGTTTCCAACAAGACCTGGAAACTTTCCAGCTGTCTGACCTGCAGAGCCCCAGATTAACAGGCAGGCAGTAATTTCAAGTCTCCCACTAGAAGCATGAAACTTCACAACCTTTCCAGGACCCTTAGGAAGAGCCCACAGACTCCACAAAGTGCAAGTCTCTCTTCTGCATTACCGGCAGCATGATCCAGTAAGTCATATCGATCAAGCTCCTGCCCAGCTCATGTGCACCGACAGGAAGCCGGGCTGGAAATGAACCTGTGAGCACTTCATGTTCACAGTTTCTATGCCCCTGCAGAAACCCAGGGGTCCTGAAGGTTGCTCCCAACAGCAGTACCAAGCAAGGCAATACACTCTCCCAGTAACACGCATGGCCAGCATCACTTGCAGAGAATGGCATTCGGCTGTCGGAGCCACCACATGACTTGGTGGCACTGATGCAGTTTCCACATGGGTAGCCCAGCCTCCCAGTAAGTCACCAGACGACTGCTCATACATCAGCATACACCACGCCGATAGCTCAGACCAAGCCCGAGCACCCAGAGACCTGTTGGCTCACAGCATACTCAGACTTGCTGTGACCCCACCTGGGGCAGGGAGCAGCCTGCAAATCCCTCCTGCAGCACCTGTCTGCAACAAGCTGCCCACAAAGGCTGGAAAAAGCCATTCCTGCCCTTCACAGCCAGTGTGGAGTTCCAAGACCAGCTACCCCAGACTGAAGTTGTGCCCCGTTGCAGCTCACACAGACTGAGGGCATCACGGCAGTGCTTGGCTCGCAGCCGCAAGCCCTGCACTGAGCAGGAAGCCAGGGAAATGCAGCAAGCTCTATTCTCCACTCCATTAAGCAGAGAGATGCTGCAGGCAATTAGCAGTGGCTAATTTCAGACCTGCTCCTTCCAGCCCATACTCTCCTTCCCCCAAAGGGAGAGAAGCATCTTTATGTCAGCCCTGAGATCCTCCATGTACAGGGAATTTTTCCAGCAGGCTGGACCAAGCACCCAGGTCCTACCCACAGGTGCAGATGCCACCGCATGCGGCTTCATTTGCTAGCACAGCTAACAAACAGCTGGCTGCTTGCAGAGCCCCAACTTCCAGCTGAACACCTGCATTTCTTGCCCTTATTGCAAGCATGGAAGCTCTCTGGGCAGGTTGCTGGTGGAGCGGCTATGACAGGCAGCAGCACCTCAGCCCTGCGTCTGGCTGGGGACCCCCAATACCAGCTGCAGGCACCCTTGGCAGCCTGGAGTGGGCATTTCGTGAAGCCTGCTGGCACGGAAAGCAGAAGTGGTGTTGCAGTTCAGTGCCAGAGCTATTTCAGAAACAAGGGTTAATAAAAATAAGATGAAGAAAAACAGATGATCCTGACCAAGACAGAAGACTCCCATGAAAGCATAGGCACGATCCAGAGTACCTGGCAGAGTGACAAGGCAGCAGAGACCACAGGCAACCTCGGCTCCTGCCTGCCTCTTGCTGCAGGCAGGAGGAGAGGCAGATAGTTAGCAGTAACCCCACACTGAGTTGCTCCCCAGGCTGCTGCTTGCCTCTCCTGACAGAAGCTCCTCTGGCATGGACACGGTGGAGGCTCCATGTCCAATTTGCCTGGGATTACAAAGCCATTTTGGTCTTTTGCCACATATCTGGTGCCTTTGGCAGGTGGAAAGTTGTCGAGTCCTGAGCTGAGCCCCCTTACAGTGGGAAGGGAGATGGCAACTACTTTTAAATTCTCCAGCTGGCAACTCTGCTCCTAAAGTCTGAGCTTCCATTTCCAAATGCTAACAAGTTTTGCTATAATGGGGAAAATATGCAACTCCCCTTGTCCCAGCACTCTGTGAGCATGGGCAGGGCACAGTCTGACCTTGCACCAACACCCAGGTACCTCTCGCATGGAAAACAGCAGCAAAAGCCACCTCAGTTCCCTCCAAGGTACACTTGCAGAGCTCACCCGTCCCACAAAGCCACCGTGACAGCAGGACAGGGCAACGCATACCCTGCTAGCCACACACATGCCTTGGATAGATCCCCAGATCACTGCAGGGGGAGATGCAGCATCTTACACAGCATGCAGAGCTGTTCCGCCTGCCCAGCTGCATCTACTGTGCAACTCCAGCATCCAAGCAGCAAGGACACAAAGCTCAAGGGAAGCCACTCATTGGCCCTGTCCCTCCAGCCCTGAGAGCTTCAAGTAAAGATCCAAGACATTTAGTGTGCTAATTTCACTTGCAAGTTGATTTTGCAACAGAGACAGTTGTTGGCAGCAGGCGGAGGTGAGATGGTTTCCTCTGACAGCCACCTCAACATGCAGATACCCAGGAGGGGCAGCCCTTTCTGAAAGCTCCTTTCTGAGTTGCTCCTGAACCAGAAGCTTTGCCAAAGCAAGCTGCAGGCTGTGTATGGGCAAGAGCAGGTCAGCAGGATTTCAGCATTGCTCGAGGGATCTCCTACAGCTCCATGCAGCAGTCTGCAATGCTCCTGAGCAGCTTACAAACACACTGTGAGGGGAAAAAGCAATGCAAGCCACCGCAGCCGCACCAAGCCATTACCTCCTCATTCCCAAAAGTCTGAACAAAGGCCACAGTGTGCTCGACCACAAAAAAAGCTTTTCCTGAAGTTTACGTGCAGCTAAAAATACCTTGAGAAAGTCATTAGGCAGCAGAAGCAGCTGGAATAGCAGGGCTCTGATGTGGGGCCATACCTGCAGCAGCCTTTCCTCCCAGTGGGAGCTGAGCCACCCCCGCCCAGCCTTTGGAAACATCCTCCCTAAAAATTCCTGGAGAGAAAGGAGCTGCTGCCCCAGAGAGCCTGGGAAAAAAAGCCCAGATAGCAGGAGCAGCAACAACATGCTGACAGTGCAGAAGAGCCATCTTACAGTGCAAAGCAGAGAGTGACCTTGGAGATTTCTCTGAATCCAGTTGAAATTTGTCTAGAAGCCAATGGACTCTCCCATTCACAGCTCAGCCGCTCCCCTCCACTCCACACTGGGATGGGGGGTTGTTCACTTGTACCTGCGGATGTGGAGGAGGCCCAGGAGGACTCACCAAGTGCAGAAAGAAAACACCTTTGATCTAGAGGGCTGATGCAGAGTCCTCTGCCGGGTCCCTGGGGAGGTAACCTGGTGATGCAGCCAGGCCCAGGTGGGGCTTCCCTGTGTGATCAGAGCCTGCAAAGCATCACCAGTGACAGGGAGCACAGTCCCGAGCCCAGCCCTGCATGACACAACAGACCTTGGTGCTGCAGCACCATCCCACAGCACTCGGGGCATCTGTGGTCACACTGAAGTGCAGTGGTGGGACAGAAATTAAGGGGTTTTCCCCAGGGTTGTTATGGGGTTCCCATGCAAAGCTTGAGCTGACCATGCCCCTAAGCCCTCCCAGCCGCTGGATGCACCGTTCTCTCCCCACAGACAGCTCTGCTTTGATCCACAAAGGTTTCCCCATGCTCACTGCAAACCAGCATGCCACTGCACAACCACATGGGAAAACATGACACCATCGTAACCGTGTGTGGGTGAAATGACCACACGTCTGTATTTACACTGTTAAACAAATTATCTAAGTGGAGCTTAATCTGCCACAGGTCAGGTGCTGAAATGGTTTGGACTCTTCTGAGCAGTGCAGCTTCCGTGCCCGGTACTGCCAGGCCCCTGCGCAGGCAGAGCCAGCCGCCAGAGGAAGTTACCAGCCCTTCAAACCCATCATCCCTCTGAGACTGAGGGGAAGCTGCGTGCCTGCACCCTGCCCTGCCAGCAGCCAGCTGAGGTATGGGAAAGGTCCTCTGGAAGCCTCTGCCCCGGCATAAGAGCAGGGCAGGGCTGGGGTTCGGGAGGAACCAACCACACACAAACAAGGACACTGAGCCCTACCTGCTGTGTGCTGTCTGGGCTTCCCGGGGCTGTTCTGCAGCTTTCTTGGTTAATGGCCCATGCAAACAGGCCAGTCTTACAGTACCGGTGGGGCCAGATCTGCCTGGGCTGCACATTCAAACCAGTGCCACTGCAGGGACATCTGCCAACTGCCTCCTCCCAGGTTGGCTCCCCCAGCCCCAGTGTCTCCATCCCTGGGGAGCTGGAAGCCACAGGCAGTCACAGTCATCTCCACCTGGCTGACTGCCACCACAACAAAGCCAGGACCTCCAGGTTGGTGCCAGTAGGGGAAGGCATTGCAGAAAAGCCAGAAGAGGGTTGGGAGATGCCTTGGTCACTGAGGCACAAACATGACAGACTCAGCCAAGCCTTATTACTCACCTCTGTGAAATCTCATGCTCTGGTGTGTTGGGAGAGACAGCCCAGACGTCTCAGCACACAGAAGGCTGCAGGGCCAGACAACCGCACTGTGCGGTACAACATACACATCTGCCTCGCCAGGCTTCATCCATAGCTAGAGTAGGGCGAAGAAGATTAATATTCTGTGTATCACTCCCTCCATCCCCCAAAGAGGAGGATGCTATTTGCTCCGTAGCCACAACTAGGGAGCCTGGAACATGTCCCTGCACCCCAGGCACAGGAGCTGGGGAACAGGCGAAACGGGGCTCCTGCTCCGACCTCTGGCTCTCCCAGCCGGTACCTGCCAAGCAGATGGCAGCGGCTCTGCTCCCTCCTGCTGCACACATGGATGCTACAGTGGGAACAAGCTGCACCTTTGGAGTACACATAGTTTTTGGTTCTTCTAGTAGAGGAACAGCAAGCTGGGCCACATGGCAGTTTCTCTCTGGCTACTTAGCGAGTGATGCATTAACTGTGCTGGCCAAATCATGTAGTACGGAAAGGTACCTGGTGCCTGCTGGTCCCCCTGCCATTGCTTGTAGCAATCTAGTCTTCCTGCTGCCTAAAATCATCCCTCCCTCTCCCCTCGGGAAGGCGAGCTCCTCCGAAGGTGCCAGGTTAAGACTGATACCAGTGCTGCTGATGTACCGATTGGGTACTCTCCTCTCAAGGCTCTCCAGGCAGGGAGCAGGAAAGCAGCAGGTTTGTGTTTTGCACTTTCAGGTACAGAAACAGGCAGCCCTGCCTCTGTGCTGTGCTACAGGATACCAATTCCCCAGCTACTGAGAGAACCGTCACTTTCACTGCAGTCCTGACAGCCAGCACCCTGCTCATCCCTGCCTTCCTCTGTCTCTCCCCGTCCATGTTTGCAGACCAGAAAATTGAACATTAGATGTAAGCAAGAAGGTCAGAGCTCTTCTAGCTCGCAGGAGGCTGTATCAGAGATGTCAGGTGGGAAGCATTAATTTTGTCAGTGCCAAGGCACTTCAGGCAATGCTGGGGCACTGCAGCTTGAGGACTCCCAACTCGGTCTCTGGTGGATTAAACTAATACATGGTATTACAAACTGCAACAAATGAGGGTAAACGCACACATTTGCTCGTGCCATCCCTGCAGCAGACACAGGTGCCTCAGAGGGAGTAGCCAACAGCCAGAGGAACAACCTGCCAGCACACACAGCCAGACCTGCCAGGGAACAACTTGGCATTTAGCTCAGCTTAGTTTTGCTTGAACAAGAGCTCTCCTGCTACCGAGCAGCACTTCAGCCAAGCAGAGCTGCTGTACAGCAGCGAGGGAGCACAGTCTCCAGCAGGCTCCAAGCTTCCTTTCAAAGCAGCAACTCACTCATGCCGGATTTGCATGCACGCAAACACAGCAGGAACAACCTCCAGTGCTCTGATATGGTTAATGCTGCCAAGATAAACCTTTCTGTAACACAGAAGGTATACAGAGAGGAAGAAAACATACCAGAAAGCCCAGCACTGAGGCTAGGGCTCCACTGCTCACAAATCTCTGTGTCAGCAGTGTTCAGTGACATTTTCAATGAATTAGCAGGATCTGGTGGTGTGGCAATGCTGCAAAAAAACTCTGAGGATTAACAGTGATCTATTGAGGCAAGAAATTGGGAAGTGCTGAGGAAGCTGCTGTGACCCAAGGCAATTGCAGCTTCTTCCACGTGGTTTTCCTGGGCTGAACCTGCAGTTACGGCTCCTGACCCCAGCAGCAGAGTGTGGCCAGGAGCTGGCACCAGCACATCCTCAATGGCTTACTGCTGCCCACAGGCATCCTTCTGCTCTCACCTGGCCAGGGGCTGGCCAGGAGCATCACCCGCTGCCTCGCTACCTCCTGCTTGCACAGCAGTTCCTGAGCACAGACCAAGAGACCTAAGTCTCTCAATGCCTGCTTAGTCAGGTCACTAAGCTTTTTAAATTCAGCTGGAAGACAAGATCATCATCCTGTGCCAACTGTTGGCCATGAAGGTGTTGTGCCAGGCTGGCAGAGAACCATTCCAGGGAAGAGGTGATGCACAGCTGCCCCTTTTTAGCACTTTTTGCAAGAAATCTGCCAGCAGAGGAAGCGCGTGGAGCAGCCAGGAATTCCCTGCAGCGTCTTCTAGCTAACAAGCTGCCAAAAGTAAGGTCAGCTGGAAATTACAGCCAGCTCCCTACATGGGTTCAACTCAAGTACAAGTAGGAATGAAAAAAACGAAATTCTACCTTTGCATGCACAAACCATTGGCAGGGCAAGAGCTGTGTGCGTAGTCGGAGATACAGGGTGTCCAAAGAAAACAGCCCTGTGTGGGTACATGCACACGACGGACCTGCTCCTCTCTGGCTGAATAAGGCCAGAACTGCAGCAGGGGAGGGGGAGAGAGTGAGATGCTTCCCCAGAGCTGAATTACTCCATTATATGGAATCAAGAGAAGCATCTCTCTGAGAGCAGCGGGTACAAGCAGCGCTATTTTGTACTCACTGCAACTGGTGTACTTGATCTCCTGCACTGCAAACACCTAGAGAAACCCAATACTCCCCCACTTGTAAGGTTCCTCCCAGCCCTATTGCATTTCTTTGCAAAAAGAGAAGAAAAACCAGCACCAGGAAGCAAGTGTCCAAGTCAAACCCAGGCCAAGTGGGAAAAGCAAATCCTGCCTTGGCCTCCCTTCCGGGAGGCAAATAATGAGCCCCCCCCAAGAGCCCCATGTGGGCTGAGCAACCTCCCTGTCGCTGCACTGTGTTCTCCAGCAAACAGAGCAGCAAGAGGCTCCAGACCAGCTGGTACGCTCAGCACTTCACAGCAGCTTTTATGTAAAGAGCCCGAGTTCATTGAAACACTGGCCTGTGTGTTATTGCCAAGGCTACAGCACCGACCCTGCACAATCCCCTGCTCCCCCAGCAGCTCACAGGTGCCTGCTGCCTTCAGGTTGCTGCTCGGCCTCAGCCAGTCCCAGCGAGAGGCTTTCCCAGAGCACGGACGCTGCACTGCTCAAACGGGGACAAGCACTGCACCAGCACAGACACAAGCAGGGTCCCCGGCAGCAAAAACACCAGTCACCAACCTGCAGATGCTCCAGGAGCAAGGCTGAACCCTCCATACCCTGGATGCTACTCTGAGGCGGGGCAAGAAGGGAAATTAAGGATGAGGCCAAGTGCCTTCAATAAGTAAGTGCCTTACATTGCAAAGCAGGTACCTAGGTTATTTCAGGGCCTGTCTCTTTTCTCATACAATGTACACCCTTAAAAAACCCCTGTGTGTAATACAAGCAACAGTTGATGCTACAAAGGACAAGCTGCCCCCTCAATTATTTCAATGAAAAGGTGTGTGGGTGGAGAAGTGCGGAGTCTCTCTTAGATGCTTAAAGGGCAATCCAGGCCTCAATAGTTTTACAAACCTCCTCTCCCCTTCCCCCCACGTGCCCTCAAAGAGCACAGCTCACTGTTTTTTAAAGTTACTGCTCAGGATGTGGGAAGGGAGAGAGCGAGGCAGTTTGTTTTTCAGGCTAAGCCTGCCTCCCTGCACCATCCCCCAGGTGCCAGCACTGCCGCCACCCCGCTGGAGCATGAGCTGCTCGCCAGGGATGGGCAATATGGAGACACGTTGGCTGCGGCCTTGGGGACATCTGGGATCCTCCCTCAACCCAAGCCGACGCTATCAAGCTGGATGAGGCCTCTGCAAGAGCTCTGGGGATGATGCCAGCAGGGAGCCTGGCATCACCCTCTTCTCCAGCCCTGCCCCAAGGCACAGTCTGGCTGCTGCCTCCCCCCAGTACAGCAGGGACACACTGCTCTCCCTTGCTTTGGTTTTTTTAACACACAGGTTCAAAAAGGAGAGGTAACAGCATTGCTGTAAGGGGACAGGAACAGAAGAGTCCTCCGCAGCAGAAGCAAATTCCTCCCCTCCCTCTGTTCATTTTCCATTTGTGGTGCTAGAAGGTGACATCCCCCTTTATGGATAAGATGCTCTTCCAGCACTGCAGAAAGGCAGTCTCCCCACCTGAACCACAGGGCCTCCCACAGTGTCTGCCCTCCCTCCTGCTGTTTGCTTTTCAGGGTGTGAGAAGGAAGGGTGGGCACAGCCAGCCCTCACCTGAAGCAATAGGCACGTATGCACCTTTACACACATGGCAGGACAATCCCATACACCACCACAGTATTTGTCTGCAGCCGCAGTAACCTTTGCTCGTGGTGCTCACTGCTTTTTGCCAGTGGCTGTCTGACACTGGCCAGGGAAGGAGTTGCGTGCCACCAGTGCAGGCCAGCACCCGGGCTGGCCCCGTGCTCCTCTGGGGGTCCTTGCTCGGAAACACTTCTGACTCCCTTAACTCACCTGCACCCTGGGCTCCTGTCATCACCCACTGGAGAGCATGGCCCAGCTCAACACCCCATGCCCCAAGAGCACAAGACTGCCTCAGTTTCCCCTCCCAGTTGGCTGTCAGACCTGGAGGGAGGCACTCCAGGGAGCACCCAAGAGCACTGCGTGCAGCTCCCCAGAGACAGCTGCATCTCAAACCACTTTTCTGACAGACACTGGAGCAGCCTGTCACTGCTGAATGCTCTTGGCTAGAGTCACAGGGAAAGGAACAGCTCTGCTTTGAGCAGAGCAGGCACCAAGGGACCGTCCGCCTGTCTGAACCTCCTTCATACTCTGTTCAGGAAAGGCTGAGGCAGCTGAGAGCTATTCCTGGGGAGCCTAAAAACACCGTGGCTGAGTCAGCACCAAGGCCCTGCCCTGCTGCTCGTGTCATGGGGCCACTGCACAACTCCCCTAGCAAACCCCAGCTGCTGCCTTGCGCCGTACCAGGATGCCGCACTGCCAGCGGCCCCATCAAAGGAGGCAGACAGAGACAGACAGGCAGGCAGAGACAGGCACACATGGAGGCAGAGTCACAGAGAAGCAGCCCAGCCTCCCCGCTGCTCCGCCAACCCAGACATCTATCAATGTCACAGCAAAGGCTGTGAGAGCAGACAGTTATCTTGCTTCCCCCCACCGCAGGCTAGAGCAGTGCCAGCCCCTAGGGCTTTTGTTTCCATATCTGCACAGGCCAGCACAGGAATTGCAAGGGACAGTTTCAAAACTGTCTCTGGTAAAGGACTCGGGTCCAAAGGCAGCATCAACACTGCCCTCTCCCACCCATGTTCTATCACTCACTCTCCTCCATCCTCAGGGCATAGAAAGAAGGGCATGGGGCAAACAGGGCAAGTCCAGGACGATAACTCCTGAGCTTGTATCAGTTGCATAAAGTGCAAATGTCCTACACAAGTGCTGCCCTTGGCTGCGATCCCACGCACAGGGACTGCCTGCACTCTCTGTATCTGCTTCCCTGCAGCTGGGAGCCAGAGGCTGAGAGCTCCCAACAGTTGTGTCCACTTTGACACAAAAAGCAGAAGAGCACAGGTCTGTGACTGTAAGTACCTGGCACGCTGCTCCAGACTGATTGCTGGTAGCTGGGACCAGGCTTTTCCCCATAATTGCACTGTAGTTTTGCAAGACAGGACAGTAACAATAGACCTCAGCTTTCGAGTGTGGGATTCTACAGTCCTACAGGCCAGATTTTCCCTTAAGTTCACTACATCTCTGATAAGTCATGCACTGCCATTTCTCACCTCATTTGCCTGGAGCTGCAGTAGCTCTGGAAGACTTCAGCAGCTCTGGAAGACTTCAGCTGGCCTGTTTTGTTCCCATCACACTGCAGGCACACAGTTGGGCAACTGCCAGCTCCGCCACCGGCCCCATCACAGAGCTAGCAGCCCAGCCCTGCCACCCCAGTCCCGAGCACCCACTCAAGTCTCAGGCTGGCAGAGTTTGCAATACTAGCAGTAGACAGATAGCAACACTGCGCTGAGCAGGATACAGGAGTCTGGGTCCCAGAAAATTAAGTGCCAAAAGACTAGGGCTTTCCATGAACAGTTTAAGAGCTGGGAAACCGAATTTTGGCCGTCTTTGGAATTCAGGCCTTCAGAGGAGACACATCAGAGCCATGAAAGTGTGCAGCCATCAATGCATTTTACTCCCAACCTTCCCAGTCCACACTGGTTCTAGTTGTCAAGTGGACGGTTCCCAAGGGCAATCTCACAACAGCTGACTGCCGAAGCAGCTGTCAAAATCTCCCAGGGGATGCAAAACCAATGAACAGCACACCCACCTCTTTCCACTCCTATCTACTGGTTGGCTTTTGCTACTGCTCACCTTCACTAGGACAGACCGACCGCAGTATCACAGCTCACCCTTGAATCATTAAATATTAGAAACAAAAGTTGGAAGGTGCATTTTCACTGCAGTTGCAGGTTTAAACCTCTCCAGAAGTCCATAATCATTCGCAGCCTCCAGCTCTCAACTCATCTAAGCTCAATGGCCTGCAGCACCTTACAAAGCCACTGGGATTTTGCTACCCCGACATTCACAGCTGGGCTCTCTGGCTGTGCTCAGTGTTGCATCCAAAATCAGGCAGGAATATTTCTTGTTGCCCTCCCAGGCAGTTCACCTCCAACTGCAGCTCTCAGGCTATGAGCCAAGCCAAGAGGCAAAACAGCCAACTGTCTCCCTTCTCTGGGACCTGAGAGCAAGCAGCGCTCTTGCCAGTTGCTGCAAAGATGAGGCCAGTCTCCCCTCAATGCTAAAGACTCTGCTTGAAAAATTGCTGAGCTAGCAGAAACTGCCACTTCAGTTTTACCCATTTCCTGTTATTAGGTAAAACAGCATCAGGGGGTTGAGCTTCTGCTACCCTGGGCTTTTGCCACATTACAGTTACTGCTACAGCCACTGCCTTCAGCAGGTGAATACTGGCACATCTTGATTTCAACAGGAGCCAGGGCACAGCATGAATTATTTGTGGTAAGGCTGACCTATTTAACAGCAGAAAGACAGTATTCATTGGAGCCCAGATTCCCCAGAGGCTGCTGCTGTGACTTTACTCCACAGTATAACACAAACCCGTCACTATCTCTAGGCATCTTGGCTTGCAGGGGGTGTGGTGGCAACTGTCCTAGGCTGTTCTTGCCAGGCTCTCAACGTTTCTCTTGGAGGACAAGTGACACCTCCACATTCCTCTCAGTGCAAACTACTCCCGGCCTGCAACTGGCTTCTGTTGACCAGCTTTGATCAGTGTTTTGTGACCACCATAGACAACACACATGGGAGGTGGAGCAGAGTGAACCCACGGGGCCTTGAAACAGCAGAGAAGTCACTGCTGACAGCTCTGTTTCAGGAGCTCCAATGTAAGCAGTGTTTGCAGGGTGGCTGCCAAGTTCTGCAGCTATGCAAGATGCCTCTCTGCACAGCTCCTTCTAAGCTCTTGCTGTCTCTAATATTGGCTCCCATCCTCTGTGTACAAGCCAAGGCAACCTGTGAAGGGGTTTTTCACATTGAGAAGATGCTGAAGTCTTGGTGATACATTTCTGTGGACCACCTCGGAATCACAGATCACCACGTCTTTGTGGACCTTACCTTTGTCTGCCAGAGACAGTGTGCTGTTAAAGTACTGCTCCTCCACAGTCCATGCTGTGTCATTGATCTTGTTAGACACCCCACAGGATCCAACACAGCTCACTTTGATGGCTGTTGAGAGAAAGTACACATGTAAGCACTGGGAGAAATCAAAACCTCAGGTTCAGACTTGCTTCAGGTACTGTATGTGAACTTGTGCAGGATCAGTGCCTCAAGAAAACACACACAGGGTGGAAAAAGGGAACAAAGGAATCAGGTCATGCTTTCATTTCAGAAGCATGGTTTCCCCTTACTCTCAGTGTTATTGCACACTCCTGGCTACCCCAGTGCTATTCCCAGATGTTATCACCCTTGAAGTCCTCAAGCTGGCCTCCTTGCACTGTGAAAGCCCCTAACAGCAGAGATTTCAGCTCCCTGAGAGGTAACCCTCTCTCTAGTTTTCTCCCAAATGAAGCAATATCCCCTCCCAATATGTGCATCAGCCTTGGCACTCAGGCTGACAGCAGACCTTTGTGGCAGCGATGCTCTCCTATACACTCAGGTGTTCCTGTCCAGACAGGGATGAATAGCAGAGGGCTCTGGTGCCTCCCACCCCACAAGGAGCCAGGCATCCCACTGAGCGTTCATCCCACCATCCCTGGGAGGAGAGAGATGTTTGGCATGAGCCGTTAGCCAGCTAAACAAGGTGTATAGCCCTGTCTGCAGGAGCAGCAGAGAGCTGGACCCCCCAGTGCAGCCTGAACAAGCTCAGCTGCTGCTCAGAAGCTGCTTTACAGCCCACCCACCCACACAGGACATCCCCAGTCCCTGGGAGCCTGCTCCCATGTCCTGGGGTCTGTCTCTACTTCCAAGGACTGCAGCAGAAGCAATTCGCCCATTAACGCTTGTCCTGCATCAGGACCTCTGACCACGCTGATAAGCACGTTGCTTCTCAGTAGCCAGCCACCACTTCAAGTGAGTGGCTTCCTCTTCCTGTTAGAGACACAGGGCTCAAAGCAAAGCCACACAGCAAGGTCTGGAAGCATCTGAGATGTCATCTGACCCTCCCAAAGCAAGGAGAGTAATTTGAGCTATGTTTGTGCCTTGCCTTGGGAAAGTCAACCCAGAGCTCACCCTGCAGCATGGCTTTCAGAAGAGCTACCCACAAGACATTTTCAGTTAGTCTTGGCCAATTCACAGCAGGTTGAAATCAAGCTCCGATGCGGACACTGGACCACTGAGACAGACAAACATGACAGACTGGCCTTGTTGCACAGCAGGAGATGATCTGCAGTGCCACCCCCACACAGGGAGGATACAGGCAGACCTATCCTAGCATGAACTGGGCCTTCAGGGTGCCCCAGCCTGAACATCTCCTGTCCTGATTCTCACCAGATTTTGCAACAGCTTTAATGGATCCCACAAAGAATCCTCACCGGATTTGCCAGGTGAATAGTTCTGCTGGCAAGAAGGTGGCAGGAACTACCAGACAGACTCTTTTCCCATTTCACCCATCTGCTCCCCTGTATTCAAGCTGCATCTCACAGGAAGCATTTCCCTGGGAGGCAGGTGGACAATTTGCATTGGCTTAAGAGCTCTCGCCCTCCCCACTCCAAAAGCCTTCTTAGCCATGCTGATCTCACCACCTCCACCCACCTACCCAAACACTGAGGGGTGCAGGCGATGATGCTTGCAACCACCTCAAACAGCTCTTCAGAGCACCTGCCTGGCCGGCGTGACCTTGTCCTTCACACTGACTCAAGAGAGGTGGAAAGAAACGCAAATCCAGCCCTCTCTGCAGGGGGAATGCATAGTTCTCACCCCAGTCCCCTTACCGGTGCTTTGCTACATGCATTCAGGTAGAATGGGCTCCTCAGGGCTTAAAGTCTCTAATCCCAAAATGAAGAACAGCCTCCCCCCATCAGATCTCCTGCCATGCTTTCAAAGCCTGGTCATGACTTTGACCACAAGAGCCCATTACAGTCAAAGTGCTGTTTTATACTCAAGGGCAAAGGATAAGCAGCTCCAGATGCCAACTCTCATTAACCAAACATCAATACAGCAGCAAGGCTGACACATCAGCTCGCTTGTTGGTGTCTGCAGTGTGCATCGGCACTTCCAAGGCAGGGAAGAACAGGAGAGCATGGCCCGCAATGGGAGCTGCCCACACCACGGCACACAGCACACCTGGTCTGAGCAGACACAGGTCCCGTCCCGAAGCAAACCATCACACCGACCCCCCTGCACACCCCCAGGTGACATGCAATCCTCTCTTTTCCCAGATGGCAGAGCCAAAATCACATAGGGGTTTTAGCATCAGAAGGAGCAGGGAGCAGTTTTAGAAGGGTGGCACCCTGCATATCCACAAGTTGGTACCAGCTCTCATGCTCCCACCTCAGACATACCACCACATCTCTGGGCTCACGATGAGCCTGTCCTGCTCTGAGTTAGCGCAGATAACTTGGATGGCTCAAGTCAAATCAAGCCCAGACTCAACCACTCCACTCTCACATTTTCACATGGAAGATGTGAGCGAGAAAGCCCAACCAAGAACTGGAGAACATTCACATCCTTCAGGAGCAACAGCCCCTGAACAGGCTCCCCCTCAGCCTCCCTTCACCACAGAAGTTTACAGATCACCACCATCTGTTGCAATGCCCAGATAAGGGGATGACGGTCTTTAATTCAAGCCCGCTTACTGCATTGCGGTGCTGAGGCACTCCTGTTCCTGGGAGGCAGGTGGGTGGGCATGTTCAAGCACATACACGTCATGGCCCATCTCCCTTCCCACAGCAGACAGAGACTCAGAAACCAAAGGCAGTGGGTTTGCAGCCTGATACTCAGAGCCAACCCTTGGCTGGTGGTCCCTGCTGCGATGACGGACAACCCTATTAATGATGGACCCACCATTAATGCTAAAGTTGGACCATGTCTAAAAGTCTCATTGCAACTAGCTAACGAGTTCTCCATCGCAGGCACAGGAGATGTCACTCCAAGCTTCTCAATTAACCAATATCCCAAATTGGTGTGGTGACAGCCAGCCTGTGCCTGCAGAGGAGGGACGGTTCCAG
This sequence comes from Pandion haliaetus, assembly GCA_013401275.1. Taxonomy (NCBI): domain Eukaryota; kingdom Metazoa; phylum Chordata; class Aves; order Accipitriformes; family Pandionidae; genus Pandion; species Pandion haliaetus. Next base: position 502,001 of record VYZV01010763.1, read on the forward strand.
GCAGGAATGCTCCAGGGCTCTCAGGGGTCCCAGTCCTGCATCACCACCAAGGGCAGCCCTCTCCAGCCACATTCCTGACTATCACACACCCTGGAGCTGCCATTCCAGGTGCCTGAGGGCAACCAAAGGGACAGAAAGCAACATTTTAAGCTGAAAAGCTTGAAGGCAATTTCACAGCAATGGAGAAACTCTCCCCTTTCCTCTACGCTCTCCAAAGCTCCCAGCATACTGTTACCAGGCACACCAGGTCACTAGATGTAGGACAAGCCTCAGAGCAGTTCAGGTGGCAGAAGATTTGTTATTGAGCATCTTCTCCAACCTACTCCAGAAACATGAGCTTCCCCCTGCCTCACTGTGGGAGAAATGGGACGGATGACAGCTCTGAGCAGATGCATTGCCCCATGGCTGGGAGCAGGCCTGTGGCTGGATATGGGGATCGCATGTCCCAGTTCATCCCCCAGGCTCTTGGAGGAGCCAGCAGATCCCCAGGCCCCAACAGGGTAGGCGATGCTGGGGGCAGTTGGTCCAGGGCAGACAGAGAGGCCCCCCCCCCATTTCACTCCCACAGCCACATCCCCACAGGGCTCTCATTCCCCTCAGGTTATCCAGGAGGTTTGAGGCACCCAGTGCAACAGGTCAAACCATTTATCTTATTCCTAACCAGGTTTTAGAGCAGCTAACCATGAAATCAGCCTCGCCACAAGCATCCCATGGGCAGAGGAAGATACTGTGGACTTGCCCGGGTGTCATGTACAGGCTCCAGCCCACAAGTGGGAGGAGGTGCACGGGGCAGCTGACAGGCACAACTTGGGCATGTGGTGCTGGGGGCAGCTGCAAGCTAAAAACGGCATTGGTGGGACAGGTCTGGCAAACTGGCACCATCAGAGCTGCTGCAACTAGAGCCACCTGAGGTGCAAAGCTTGTCAGCCTGACTGTCAGGAAGGGAAATGCACAGTCTGAGCCTTTCCAAGGCCTCCCTTCCAGGTGATCTCTGTGCCAGGGTGCAGATACAGCAAATAAGAAAAGTTTCTACATCAGAACAGGCCAGTTCCAGTTATTAGAAACCCATTAAAAATGCTTCTGGAATCCAGCGCTATCAGTGGCCCCAGGTACCATGCTCCTGCTCCCTGTTTACCCAGGCTGCTTTGAATAAATACAGAGAAAAAAAAAAAAAGTAAAAAAACTGTAAGGGAAGTGGAAGGGGGAGGCAAAGAGCAGCAGGCAGGCGAGAAGTGAATTACAAAGCCACGCAAAAGACAAGAGCCCTTCACCCCTGCAGTTCCCCGGGGATTCAGGGAAGCAGGCAGCTTTGCATCCAGCCAGACACATCTTTAGCAACACGCTACAGCACACGCCAAATGCTGGAAATAAAAGGAGACAGCTCAGCCATATCCATCTCTGCACAAAGTGAAAATAGAGATGCCAGGAGCTGGGCACGTCTGCCTTCTTCCAAGGTGATTTAAGTAGAGCAGCCGTAGACTTCACATTACTTTTTCTGATGACCCAGTGAGCTGCCCTCCTTGGGTGAGCTGGCATTGCACCTTGGGCAAGAGGAAAGCAGAGGACACGCATCCCCCTCTCCTCTGCCAGCAGCAGGTTGTACATGCACATCCCCACTTCCAAAATCTAGTCATGTACTGAGCAAGCAGAGAGTCACCAGCCACCCTGCACTTCGCAGCAGGGCCAGCCCCAGTCCCAAGTGACCCCCCCTCTGGCTTCAAGACCCATCTATGTCGCACACCTGCTGCAACAGATACAGCTTGGTTGGGCTAGGTTTTCTGGGGTGGGGAGGGGAAGCAGCAAAAAACTACAACAGTCTGGGGTGGTGGCTGTTGCATTTGGCAGTGGCTTACACAGGACAAATAGACTGTCCTGTTGTTCCCCTTCCTCCACAAGGACAGCTGAAGGGCTGGCGACCAGGGTCTGAACAGGCACTTACAAACAGCCCTGGGTTTTTGCCAGCTGAACCCTACCCAAGTCAGCACATGGGCTCAGCCGTGTCTGTTGGACCCGGAGGCTCCAGGCATCCCTGCTGCAGGGAAGCGGGTGCCCAGCCCTGTAAGCGCGGGACGAGACGGATGGCAAAGCCACCCTGTGCGTCTGCAGTGACCACATGCAGCACAAGGGGCCGGGGCATACATTTGTAATGGGCTCAGAGGGTACCTGGGGACTGAGATACCCTTTGGAAAACTTGTGCACACCTGGATCCAGAAAACAGGGGAGCAGAAGGGGAGAAAGTGCTGTGGGACATGAGCGAGTCAGCATCAGAAAAGTCTTTGTTTCATGGAAACCAACCATGGGAAGCCAGAGCCCCCTTTCCTCATGCCTCTCCATCAGAGCCGTAGAAGGCAGCTATCACCACATTTTAATTACATTCCCTCAAGCTGCCATCTGTACACCCAGAGCTGCAGGGACCAAGAGCATCCCATGAGCCGGGAATGAGCAACCTTTCCCCCCTACCTGGCCCTGCATGCTCCAGGGGCCAGAAACAGCCCGGGAGAGGGGCGTGGTGGATGGCCCTGAGCTCCAACCACTCCCGGACTGATGGCAGTGGGGACCTGTCCTCACAGATTGATGGGCTGTCGCAGTGGCGGGAGGAGGCCACCTCAACACACAGCACCACAGCTTCACCTTGGAGTGAAACCTCTGGGTTCAAAAAGATCACAAGTTTTGGTATGCCCTGAGATCTTCTGGCCCTGTAAAGCCCCTGTCCTGAATCTGGATGACGGGTTTGGAGTTACCCACACTGCCAGCAAAGCAGGACCAGATGGTGCAGGGAAAATGGAAAGCCTGGGAGACAGCAAGACCCACAGTCCAAGCAAGTTACTCTCAACCAGTTTGTAGAGGCTGGGTAATTCCTAAAAAAGCTCCATGAAAAGTGGACGCTGAGGAAGCTGAGACCCCAAAGAGGGGCAAGATGAGGCCTTTGTACTGATGGCCTTTACGCAGAAACACACCGGTACAACCTCAGACACAAAGGGCTCATGTCCTCTAAGCAGGAAGGATGGAAGCTCACGAGATATGCTACTCCCTCAGCGCCCAGCCCTCATGCATGAATATACTGAGACACTACTATTAAACCAACAGCTCCTTATTAATTCTCAGCTGTCCCCATCCTTCTGGGTCCATCCTGTCAGTTCTTGAGAAACAGTCTTTTGCATTTCACAAGCCAGTGAGGCAAGAGCAGAGCTTACACCGAATGCTGGAGGCAGCTACAGCTTTGGCATGCAGTTAAGGATCATCTGGGGAGGTTTTTATCTTCTTCCTTTCCAAGAGCCCAGCACAGGGGCAGGAAGGGGATTCAGCCTCTAATGTGGAAGGATAGGAATTGTCTATAAGAGCGGTTCAAGCTTTCCATCTCAACTCAAACCCAAGCCCATAGCCAAGCCCCAGGAGATGACTTGTCTGGAGCTGACATACATCAAGCAGCATCTCCCATGCCACTAGCAGCCTCCAGCACACAGAGGACTCAGATGCTGCTCCCCATGACCCAGGGGGACATCCCACCTCCTGCAGCCTGCCAGCCCATCACACAAGTCACACCCAATACAGCTCTCTGCTCAGAGGCTCTGGACAGGCTCCCAGTGAAATACTAAGTTGTTGCTACCGTTTGACCCGTCTTTGTCCCTCTGCTGCTGCCTACAGGCAGTGCTCCTGCCACACACAAGCCCAGCTGGGGATCAGGACCATCCTGCAGCTCCCTCTGCAGTGGCACAAGCTTTAGCACCATTTAGCCTCCAGGATAAAGATCTGCTGCTCAGCCATTCCTTCCCCAGGTTGGCACTTGCCCTCTGCACCCTTCAAGAGACTGGACCAGCCAAATCACTCACAGCAGTGAAAGGGACAGTCCCTCCCTTCCTGGCTCTGACCTTTCAGAGGGTTGATTTCCAGGACAGCAGAGCCAGCCCTTGCAAGCCCAAGCTCAGCAAAACCCATCCTAAGGGCCAGAAGTGCCTGTTCTCCCTAGCTGTAGCAACAGGGCTGTATTTGCCTGCTGTCAGGCTAAGGCAGGAGGACCCAGCTGGATCTCCCTCATAACTGACAGGAAGCCCAGACCCACCCAACACAGCCCCATGCTGCAGGAAGGCCAGACCAGCTCCTCAACGCAGCCTGTAAAAACTCCACCCGTAGCAACAACAGGGGAGTGACAGCTCTGGTACACGGGCAAAGCAACCCACAGCAATTATTATGGCTATGCACGAGTTATTTTAGCCAGAGTCCAACCCAGTGTGAGGAGGGTCACATCCATGCATGTAGTATTGATACAGAGATGATGTCCTCATTCTAGCAAACACAGAAGTCTCCAAAGGGAGACTGGGCATGTGCGTGCCTGTAGAAAAGCAGAGTAGCAAACCTTCTCCAAGTCCTTTCCTAGGCAGGTCGATCCTCTCCCTCTGCAAGCACTTTCTTCCATCAGGCTGAGAGCAACAGGGAAACCTACGTTTTCCAGTTCCTCCCCCAAATCAGGGGTCAACATACATCCCAAGAGAAGAAAGCAAATTCTTGGGCTCCTGTTAGAACAAACTCCTGTTCAATCTGAAGGCTCTTCTCCCTTGTAGAGCCAACAGGTTTATTTATAGCATCACAGTGTTTTATCAGCATGCTGGCTGCCCTTGGAGGATGGGGGTCACCTCAAACATCTGGAATCAAATCCCCAGTTGAGCACGTTTAACAAGCCGGTCTTTGCACACGTTGGGCTGCGGGTGGAAAACTCACCGGCGAACAAGGCCACATGGGCTGTGGGAAGGGGGTGACCACACGCCATTAAGTCTGTGCCTTGGATCTGCCAGTCCTGCTGCCAGAGGCAACCGCAGCTCCTTAGCAACAGGCATGAAACACCACAGCATCTGCACATAGGGCCCAACTGATGGGCTGCACCCCGTCCAGCCCTTTACCCTGATCCCCACCACAGTACTGCTGCCACAACCACCTCACTGCACACCAAACACACTCCAGAAAGGACTCCCCCAGCATCCCCTTTTTCCAAAACTGCCTCTTGCAAAAAAAGGGTGAGTTTGGAGGTCTTTTTAAGCTTCAGACTGATGTAGGTCCCAGTGCTGTGCCACCCAAACAGCCTGGGAAGAGAGATGGGGAGGAACGGGGTTACTCTGCCTTGAGAGCCCACAAGGGCAGAGGTGATTGCACCGTAACAGCCGAGCAGCGCAGAGTCCATGCACACAGCCTGGCAGGGGCGTACGGCCGCACAACTATTGCCGCCTGCTCTGTGCCACCTACCCCGGCCTCCCTGCTGGAGGCACTGGGGCCAGGCTGCCAACCAAGCACCCACAGGCTTCCTGCAGGAACAGCCCAGGCTGGGCCTGGGGCAGGCAATATCCCTGAATGGTAGCTACAGAGGAAGCGGGGAAGGAGAAAATTATACCTCAGACCAGTTGTGGGAGCCCAAACACTTGCCCCACCCTAAACGTGTAACATGGCACAGCAGAACTGCTCCATGCACCACCTGCTGCCACACATGAAGCAGGGGTCAGCGATGCTAGCCCTCAGGTCCTCGTGCAAGGAGAGTGACTGTGTACCACCATAGCATGCTGGGGGACCAGCCTCTTCCTCCCAAGACAGGATGGCAGATGCAGATGCCCCTGTGTGCTGGCAACAGCTAGATCAGACAGCAGTACAGGAGGCACTGCAGAAAACTATTTGGCAGAGAGAGACAGGCCTCACAGCTCACTACGAATATCTCCATGCCAGCCACCCACCTCAGCTGCACCGCCAGCATTCACAGCCTCCTGTCCTAATATCCATCCCTCTGAGTATGAGACGGGGAATGCAAAGAGGTTGTAGAGGAGCAGAAGGCTGGAGGAGATAGCGGCAGCGTTTCACGTGGATCTTCAACTGCTTTGCTATGTGAAGCGAACTACCAGTTTCAAGAAACTTCTCTCTTTTCTACTTCTCTGGACAGAAATTCAGAGGGGGAAACTCTGACCTGTTTGGAAACTAGTGTGCCTGCCCTCCTTTTAGAGCTATGCTTGAGACTCGCTTCTGTTCACCCCATCCACGAGAGAGCCGTCTGTGCTTTTACTAGGATGGGACCAAGCTCCAGGCAGGGCTTGCAGCAAGAATCACACGCTGGCCAAGAGCAGCTCAGCTTGTTAGCCAGCACATCTCAGCAAATAACATGACCTCTGTCACTGCCTGCACTCCCTCCTCCTCACCCTCCTTTCTGCACAGAGCTCGGTACAGCTCGGTATAGCCCAGGTGCAGCCCAGCCCCTCACCTCACCCTTGTCCTGCTGCCCAGAGCATTACACCCAGCTCTGTGGGGCTGCAGGCTGCTGCCTACCAGCACCTCTGAGCAGCAGATGCTGCCAGCTTGGTACAGAAATAGCTCATATTTAGGATCTCAGTGAGGTCCAGGAGAGTTTTACTCACGATCCCCTAAACAAGACAGATCCTAATTTAATGCTTCTCAGGGGACCTGGGCAACTTAAACTTGCTTTTGTGAGCCCTGGGCAACCTGAATTTAAGCAAGCTATGCTCTTCAAAGCAAAACAAGGCTGTACATGCATAAGCAGTCAGAGCATCTTAATCGTCAGTGTTTGGCCCCTAGAACAGCCCTGTGGGAGGGGAATGCAAGTCCTAGATGCCCAATGTGCAGCCAGACAAGTGGAGCAGAGCCAGCAGCTTGCCCCAGCTCACAAGAATGCTGATAGACACCAGGACCTGCCAGCACTCAACACTTCAGCCAGCCAGGGACCACAGCCACCTTTCCTCGGGCTGGGCAGCACTGAAACAGAAGAGAGGAACCTCTTTTTTTTATAGCTTGCCCAAAGTGAAATAGGTTTCCACCCAGCACTTAGCCACTTTTGGCCAAAGCAGTTAAGATATTCCGGTACACTTGACTTGGCTGTCCAAAAAAAGGAAGAACCAGGCAGGAAACCCCACTGCAGTTTACCACGCAGTGCTGCAGGTCCCAAGAGGCATTTGCTGGATGCTTTAAGGCCACACTGTAACAAACTAACCCTTTAAACTCATTAACAAACTGGATTGTTCTTTCCCAGCAAGTGCAAAGACAGGCACCCTCTCTCACCTCACTGGCAGAACAAGCCTGCGATTCACCGGACACAAGGAGCAGCCAGGGAGGCTGAGCTCTCTGATGTCCTGGGAACACAACTCTGTTTGTGACCACCGCCAGCTCCGCTCTGTTCTTCCCACACCCCGGAGCAGGTTCAACAAGCTCTGCCACCCCCCCCACACCCCCCGAAGAGCTCCTCTGTCCCCATAGCAGGAGCATCACCCCTCCACACAGGGTGCAAAAGTCACTGCAGGCAGATAAACAGCCGACTGATCAGGTTTCTCTACTTACCACAGAGAGGTTGGTTCACCAAAGCCTACTCCCTTTTCAGGCTTTTCTAAATAAAGGCTTCAAAGAGTTCTGGAAATTCACGCTTAACAGGCTTACTGTAATGCCAGAGCACAAGGGCTCCTGTGGGCCAGACTCTGCTGCAGGACTGAGTCACACTCATTTTCTTCTGAAACTCTCAGATACACTTTTCTAGGAGTTAAGGCTAGAAAAAGTCCTGCTGGCTGATGCTCATTTTGGCAGGTCCTCATTGCCACCCACAACACAGCCTGACACAAGCTCTCCCGGTCTCCTCAGCAATGGCCAGCCTTGCAGGTACAATGCAGATGCTCAGGAGAGGAGGTGACGTGCCTCCATCCCTCCTGGGGCTCAAGGGATGCTCCTGCTCATGAACTCCCCAGCACCTGCTCCCTATCCTCAGAGGAGCACTCGCAAAGTCAGCTCAGCACCCAGTCGGCCAGGAAAAGGCCTGTTATAGGCTGGACACCTACCATCACATGCACCTGGGGCTGAAAGAATTCAGCACAGACAATATTGCCATAACCAGGCGTCCTGAGCAAGCCTCTGTCTCCAAGGCACTGAGAAGGACTAAAGCAGCAAGTTCAGGACTGCTCAGCTATCCTGGAAACAACAGTTTCAGTATGAGGGGTTGGAGCCCGCATACAAGAAGAAGAGACAAGAGCACAGGGGACAAGCAACCGCGTGTAACTGCACTAAGGCCCATCCGGCCTGCAGCTCCACTCCCAGCGCTGAACTTGCAAGTCAGCAGCTAGAATTTGCTGAGATACTTCCCAATGATTTAGCACTGCCGCAGCTCCCAAGCACAAACCCAGAGTGAGCTCACCTCCTCCTAGGAAGAGACGGTTTCAAGTGCCTTTTCCTGAAGAGCCTTATTTATAAGCAGTAAAGCAACACTGCATTTATTGATTCCTCATTTCGCCCAGGTACAAGTGCAGGCAGGTGCTCCAGTGAGGAGGCAGGAAGGCGCAATGTGGGACGGCGCGATGGGAGAACCCAGCCACCTTGCCTCACCTGCTCCCCGCTTAAGATTTCACATGCCACACCAAGCTCTCAAGCATTGCTTTTGCATATCTCAGTTGTCAAGAAATCCCCCTGCCCCAGCATCTTCAGAGAAAGGAGCCAGAATCCACTTCATTCTGCATAAAAGCTGCTCCTATGATTTTCTTTGATGCCATTCAATGCAAGCAGCTGGATTCTCTATTTATAGCATGATCATCAGTTTGGAAAGACAACTTATGTTCTTGTTATTACCAAAGCACCAGACACAAAACAAATCCCCACTATGCCAGGAGTGCTACAAGTTGGTAACACACTCCTCGCTGTCAGGCTGGACACCTGCAGAGGTCCAAGCAGACAGAAAATGGAGCATTTGGGACTGAGGGCTAAACCCCTGGATCTGACATTCAGTTCTGTACTGACACACCCCATCAAGAAGAAACCAACTCAAACCCACACATTAAGCTTTCCTCCCTAGAGATGTTGCCTTCCAAGCCAGTTTTATTCAAGTCTTATTGCAGAGTATTTGGGATTCAGGCGGGTACGTCCGGAAGGGATGGACAGCAAGCTGTTGCAGCGCTGTTACCTCTGGTCTGAGCTGCTGGAGCCAGAACGACCGGGAACATGGTACCTCCAGCAAGAACAAAGGATTGGAAGTTATAAGCATTAGTGCTCCAGGAATGATTCATGCTTCTTGGAAACAGCCTTTTTGCTACAGATATCTGATAAGCTCTGGTTTTTAATCAAGATTAAGGTGCTCAGAGGTCAGGGCATTTTTAAAATAGGTCTCCAAATAATTCCAGGCTGGCACTAGCTTGCCACCCTCATCTTGTCAAGGGGGTCAAAAGCAGCATCCATCCTTACCCTGGGACACGCCCATATCCTCTCTGCTACCATCATCCAGCATCTCATGGTCCCAATACACCTGTGGGAGTTTGCTCAAGCCATTCAGTTCAACCCCATGGCACTGACCACCCCTCTGAAAACAGTACCTCATGCGGTACCCAGCCACAGCTACTCACTTTCTGGTGAAAGGCCTCCACCCACAAGCTGATTCACAGCAAAACACCCAGCTCACACTTGACACTGGCACCCCGTCAGCTAGTTTTAACTAGCCATCAATGAGAGCTGGGGATGTGGAGTTGCTGTTTAAAAGCCATCACAAGGAGACAGAAGCATGCACATCTTTGTGGTCTGAAGCTATTTCACCTCCCATTTCAGATCCTGGACATGACTCAGGGACTCAGAGCACACACAGGAACAACTGTGCACAAGACAAAAATCCGCTGACTGGCAGCAGTCTGGTCCTTTGCTCATTTTCTCCTCTCCTAAGCAGTTTGCACTTCTACACAAGAGATCTGAAGAGCGACAGATTTTAATAGCAGCCGAAAGAGGTAATTAACTTCCACAACAACCCCTGTTGCCAGACTTCAGAGGCCACAACAGTAGCCTAAAGGCTGTATGTTGGGCATCTTGGCAATCAGCCCTCAAGAAAAGAGGCACCAAACCAAAACCCAGCCCCTGGCGTGCTTGCCAGGCCATTTCAGGAGCAGCTGCCCTGAGCAGGAGGGAAGACTTACCACAATGCCTGGCAGAGCACTTTTCTCTATGCTTTTGCACAGGTCAGGTCCACAGCAGCTTTGCAGCACAACCCAGCCACCCCATTGCCCTTCTTCTCTTGGGAGAGCCCGAACATCCCCTTCTCCAGACAGCAGAGGATGGTCTGCATGTCCACCCTACTCCTCCCAGCTGTGAGAGCCTCTAGCAAGACTTCGCCAAGTCAAGTGACAGCTATGTGTCTTCTACAGATGTACTTCTTCCTCCTCCCTGAGGATGACTTTCAGCAAAAGGTATTCTACAACATGCTACAAGTGGAGCATGCCTGTCCATGTACCTGCACCTCCCTTGGCCGAGAGGCTGGCCCAAGCCATCACCCTCCCTGGCTGCTCCTCCTCACCTGACCCTGCCTGTGGGGCCGTGCTACGGATGGGAGCTGCCTCTGGAGGAGAGGGATCGAAACCCACATACTTCTTTCCTCCCAGCCAGGGAACCTCCCTGCTGCCTACCTGATTCCAGCCCTGAAAGACAAGCTACATCTCTGCCAGGTCTGCACTGCTCCAGGGAAGGAATAAGCACTCACACCCCATTTGTCACACTTGGAAGCAAATCAGACAGACAGAACTCCAATCCACTTGCCATTTTGTTAAACAAGAGATGGGAGGCCACAGAATGTCTCCTAGCCGAGCAAAGCAGCAAACAGAGTTTTTCAGATGAGCACAAGTGGTGTGTGGGCGGGGGGAGCAGCAGAGAGAGGCACACACTGCAGTGACAAGAGACACAAAATCTCGTGACTAGTTACTGACTCCAGAGGAGTTGGAGCTCTAACAGCAAGCCAGCCAGTAGAGCAAAAATCCCTCTTTTGTTCCACAGCTTCAGACAGACTTGACCACACAGCTCTCTGCTGTCTCGCTCCAGACAATGAGAAAAGAAAGTTAATCCACTTCTCCTATAGCAGGAGCAATCTAGCCTGCTGGAGTGATGCTGCAGAATGATATATGAGCATTCCTGCGTGTGCATCAGTGCCAGCCTCGCCTTGTCCTGGCACCCACTGCTGCCAGCGGATGCCAGACAGCTCGAGGACGTCACTGGGCACTGCCAGTATTGCCAGGGATAGCGACACCTTTGGATCCGCTGCTGCCTTCCAAACCCGCCAGGCCCTTGCTCAGCTCTGCACTGTAGGCACTGCACTCCCTTGCCATACTGCATCCCAAAGCAGAGAGCAGCCATGGGGTCCCTCCCGCCCCAATGATGTGTGTATATATAGGTGACCTATGCTGCCAAGCACAGAAATTTCAAATCCACCTTTACAGAAGACCAACTTCTAACTTCTGATAGAGCAAGCTTCAGACCACTAACCAGGGACTGAATCCATCCTTTCACCATCACCTTCCTAAGCAGCTCAAGCCACAGCCTTTCTGCAGGAACAATGTTTTCCTCTGTATCAGAGGTCAAGCGGCAGAGAGGTCATGGCCAACAGAGTCCTTCAGAGTCACCTCTTCCCTTCAGGAAGGGCACAGGTTACACGCACATCAGAACCACCTTACACGTTAGCCAAACCCAAACTTCTTCCTACTGCCCTTCTAGGGAAACAGAAGTCATCTTTTAGTTTGGACACGACTTAGGATTTGAGTGACCTGCTTTTCAACTCCTTTCTTCACCACCAGCTTTCTCGGTGGTGAGAAGTGCGAAAAATTATTGCATTTAAGATTAGAGGAGGAAATTATGATTCACTGGCTCCCTGTTCTGCAGAAATGGGAATTGTGTACCTCGGTACTTCTAGAGAATGAACAGACATAGGTACTTGTGTCTGGAGCTTTGTAGTTCAAGGGAGTGATTTTAAAGTCAAGCCATCACATGCATAAACCTAGACAGCTAAATAATAGAGTAGAGAATAGCAAAGTGCTGAAATATGCTCCAGAAAGCATTTGCAGTTTCTTTATTCTTAGTGACCCAGGAGAGAGGTCTGTTATTTTAACATTACACTTCTGCCTGCAAGAAGCCTCGCTGAATGGCAGGCAGCAGGACCGAAATAATCTGCATGGCCCCTGGAAGCCGCAGAGTCAAGAGGGAAGTGCTCCAGCATCTCCAAGCAGCACAAGCCTTTGTTCCAGCATGCTCCTGCCAGCAACCAGGGCTGCCTGCCCTGCTCTGAACGAACTTATTTCCCTCCTCCCTCCCCCCAAATTAACTCCAACTTCAGCTGTCCCAGTGCCAGCTTCCTGTTAAGAATAATTATTCTTTGTACACCCATGTTTGATGATTTACCCAGCAAGCCAGGCACAATGATTAGGAATTCTGCATTCCCATTAGTGCTCTCCCCTGCGGCTCAGAAGTTTTCAGGGAAGGACCTTCACGCTGGCACAGCCACAGGGAAAAGTGTGCCTCCCCAGAAGGTCTGCATGGGTCACCAAAGGCCAGTCATCATTTGTGACTATGTAGCAGGGTCAGCTGAAGATGATGTGCTACTGAACAGCCTTTATTGCTAGTCAGCAGGGCTGGCACAGAAGCTAGCGTAGGTGGGAGCATTTATGATCCTGAAAGGTGTGTCTCCAGTTACGCTTTCCTATGACCCAAGATTTCTAGTGTGTTTAGCAAGGCAGAATGAGCTTTGTTTGTTTGTATTGTCCACCTTTCAGAAGGTGCAATTTTCAAGAGCCATAATGAGTTACCATGTGGAGTAGTCATCTACAGGCTTGTCTGCATTTGTGATCTCAAAAACCACAACACTGAGAGAAGCCACCGCACCAGACTGGTCCAGCTCGGGAATTGGAAAGCACAAAGCCTCAGTGCTGTGGGCCAGACCTGCAATGGGCAGACTTTGTGTCTTCTCCTGGGAGCTGTTTGTTAGTCTGAAAAGCCATAGCTGGTCACAGAAGTTGTAGGTGTATATACTATGTATGACAAGGTGATGCCACCCACCTCTCCCCACACCCCAGCAGAAAGCCACAGCATGTCAGAGGTTGTCTGATCCCTCTGCTGCTGAGCCCATCCCTTTAACACCTCTTTCCTGCAGGTAGTTGCCTGCTGTCACACCAAGAAGGATGCTTCAGTAGCTATATGAGCCTCCTCCTCCGAGGGCGACACATTTCCTTCAGCTAGAAGGAAGGAGAGGGTGCCCATCCGAGAGATCCCCAGCCCCAATGTGGAAGGTTTAAACACCAGAGACCATAAGATACAGAGCAGCAAGGAGGACACACAGCAAAGAGTCACCTTGCACTCTGCAGATGTTGATGTCACATCCCGATGTGACTTATTTGGGCAGGTTCAGACACCAGTTATGGAAAGTTTCTGCCCCAGCTGGTGAAGCCAATGTGCAGGGACCTCAGCCCAAAAGAGCTGCTGAAGTCACCTCTGCACAGAGCAGAAGGATCAGCCACACACAGCCCACCTCAGATTTTGGCTTGATGCTTCTGCCAGCTTTCCTAGAGCCCTGCTCAGCTGCCCCAGCTTCTTACCAAAATCCCTGCACCAGCATCAAACACCCGATCCAACAGTAAAACCCCTCCTAACTTCAGGACCAATACTTACACCAGACCTCGAAGTTTCAGACAGTCAAAGCAATAAGGAAGCAGCAAGAAGGTCTAGAACAAAGAGACACCTTCCTCCTTCCCCACAACAACCAGATGCAGCACACCGGGAAGCAAAGGAGATCTGGTATAGAGAAGAACCTGGCAGTTCCTCTCCAAGATGGAAGTTGCAGAGCCAACAGTAAGGTGTAACTGTGGCCAGCTGACAGCACAAGGGGCCAGCACAACCAAGCCCTCTGAGGCCAAACGCTCTTGTCTCACTCAAGAGGAACCTTCAGGAACAGGAAGTCAACAGGATAGGCCGAGGATGGAAGTCAGCCATACTTCGTTAAGAACATCTTTGCTGGCAGAAGTACATCTGGGAGTACCCTCCAAGCAGATAAATGCTGGATGTGCAACTGTTTTGCTCTGACAGGAGTTAAACAGGCTACAAGTCTGCACTTGTCCTAGAGACTTTTTTCCTCAGGAAGCTTCCAAAAAGCTATTGCAGACAACTGGGAGAGGTGCTTGCAAAAGCAAGACAGTCAAGCATAGGCACCATCATCCAGGCTGACATCTCTATTCCAGAGACTTTGCATTTTACATTCTTTTGTCTTTTTTTTCACCAATAATTTGTTAAAAAGGACAAGTGTGCACATAAGAGAAGCAAGGAAGACAACCTCAGGGAGAACAGCAAATCAGTTTGCATTTCCATGGCACTGAGCACAAAACTAACTTGTAAATGTGAATGACCTCTCTAGGATGGGGGATCAAGTTCCCAGTTTGGAAATCTGAATCCAGCAGCTTGCCTCCCCCATCCCTCCACCCTGACAGACTGCACCAACCACCAAGAGGGCCTGGGTCTCACTTGGAGGAACAGCCACCCATGTACCCCTGATAGCTCCTGCACCATGAACACAGGAGATACCACTGCTGCCTGCAGCTGCCTGCCCCACAGGTGGGCACTCTCTCCCCTAGCACACACAGGACCATAAAGTCAGCCCGGACGTCTCCCAAACTAGTACTTCCACAACTCAAAACGTTCAAGTTCATTCGAGACATTACAAAACGGCTGCTCGCTGCGGATTGTGCTTGGAAATGGGCGGGCACCCCTCCTGCAGCAGGGAGGGACAGCCGCCAGCCGGGACATCACATCGTCTATCTCCTCCCATCACCCTGCCATAAAAAATACGCATTTCAGTGCTTCCTCAGACCCAGGAGCGCAAGGGCCCGGTGTTGAGGGGCTGCCATCACAGAGATGCCGGCAGCCCAGGGACGCCGCAGGGCTCCGGGAAAGGCTGGACACGGGGGCCAGGCTCCTCCGGCCACCTCCCGGTGCCACCGCCCTGGGCACCCGCCAGCTTCGGAGGCTCCTGTGAAACAAGCCTGTGCTAGGTTTTGGGTTGTTGGGGTTTTGGTTTTGGTTGGTTTTTTTTGGGGGGGAGGCGGGTTGGTTTGGTTTTTTATGGGATGGGAGAAAAAAGTAAGAGAAAGCAGAGGAGGAAATAATTTAGCAGGTTGCTCCCATCAGCCCCGCCGCTCCCCTCCCCGCCTCATGGCGGGAGGGGGAGAAGTGAGGTGCAAGCCCCGAAGCACCCGGTCCCCAGCGCCCGGGGGGACGGGGACGGGACCCGGCTCCCCCCCGCACCCTCCCGCCTCGGCTCCAGCCCCACGGGCGAGGGGCACCCGTGGCCCTCACGGCTCCCGGGGCACCCGCACCGTCCTTGGGCCCCGCGGTCTGCGGGCACGCTACCGCCGCGGCGGGGACCCGGCCCGGCCCGGCCCCGCCGCCC
>VYZV01010764.1:7598-35046 GCA_013401275.1 Pandion haliaetus
TGGTGCTTAGTTGCTGGCTGGGGTTAAACCACGACAACAATTAAAAGCAAGAGAAAGTTGGGAAAGAGTTTTTTAGATGAATAAATAGAAGCACTTTTATTTCATCTCTGTTGATTCTCCAGTACTAAAGAAGGTGAAAAAACACCAAGCAGAAATGTAGTGGGAAAGCAAGAAGTAATCCAGTTAAAGCCTACTTTGTGGCCATTCCACAGTTCCTATAAAGTCTGAAGAACCTATTAGTTACAGAATATTAGCAGCAACATGTGTAGTGTCTTGAAATCTATGCAGTTTACACACTCTTAGCTACTGCAGCCACCTATCTATATCAAGATCTTCGAAGTAGATAAAAAGTACCTAAACTTTGCTCTAGAAATATGTATTAGCATGTTAGGTGGAAGGATCTGGATGGCTTTTTCTCCCAAGGGAACAGACATTCTAGTTAGAGGGAGCTGCCGTTACCGCTTATGCTAGAGAGAAAAAAAATACCAGCTGGGGAAAAAAAAAAAATTAAAAAAGGTTTCACTCTTTCTATCAAATAGCTGTAACAGAATTTGGTAGGTCACTAAAAACCTCTGTTCAGAAGGCCCTTGAAAGAGCAGAACAACAAATTTACAGGTATGAAGATGGAACTTCATATAGTGATAAGAACTCTGTTCATTCACGTGGAAGGCTTTTCTATTTAAAAAATTGTGGCCAGAATCAAGCCATTAATATGTCCAATTACATGTTCTTAACATGGAAGAGTTAATCTTGTTAGACATATGTTTCACTCATCTACTGGTTTTAAATCACAGTAGAGCTAGTACACAAAACAAAGACTTCAAGGCTGTTTCCAAGGTGATAAATCAAGAAGTAGTATTACATGTGGCGATAAGTTCACACTGCGGTTATTTAAGCCTTAAAATCTTCTTTGCTAGAGGATCTGCAAACCCCTTCCCCCTCATGCCTCNTCCAGGATAAGGAAATGTAGGTAGATGTTTGTACTGGCAAGACACCTAAATGCAAAGAAAAACTTTCAGGAAAAAATACCCTCTGTCATGCAATGCTACAACCTTCCAAAATTACAGCAGGCTCCTGCCTTGGGGAGGAAAATGGGTGCTTTTGAAGTCTTCCCATCAGGCAGATTCTCAGAAGGTTATATCAAATTTCATTGCTAGTTTTCCTCAAAAGACTATACCTAGCACTTTCAGACCATTTTTATTGACATCTTTGCGAAGGTTATTTGAATAACCAACAAATATACAAAATTTTTTATTGTTAGATACACATTTCTGTAGTCAGATATAATATGTATGAATATATCACACACCCTAACACCAATTACGTCTGTACTCTAGTTGTCATTTGAAGTTATGTGTAGCTCACACGTGTAATACTTGAAAGTTGCATTCTTTTGGAATACAGCGGTAACATTCCTAGTGTATTTTATCAGAGGCATTTAGTTTAGGACACTACAACACATCAGGCCTTAAAACCACAGATGACATACTTTTTAATGATGATTCATATACCTCATACAGACTATATGACTGTTATACCCTATATAAAAAAAGCTCAGGTCCCCAGAAGTCAGACTTCAGCCTGTACTGTTGCAAGGGGTTCTTGCTTTGCAAGTACATCCGTCCTCACTGAACCTTGTAATGTTCCTGTGACCCAATCCTCCACCTTGCCTAGGTCCCTTTGAGCGGCAGCCCTGCTGTCAGGCAGGCAGAAGGTGGTAGATCCCCAACGAGAAGGAGTAGATCCCCAGACACAGGTACGATGCCAGCATGCTCAACATTGTCCTCTAGCCAGTGAAACCTGCTCTCCCTTCTGCAATTTGTGCGTGCTTTAAGGAACTTACCTGTTGGCAATAAACGCAGCATGATAGGGCCTCAGGGCATCTTTGTACAGAACGACACTGCTATGGGCAGCAGCAGGCCTGAATCCAAGGACAGAAAAAAAGTCTAGGATCCTGAATCCTGAAATAGTTGCTTTCTTCTCCGAGTTACCAGACCTGGTAAGGGTTGGTATCTCTACTGTATGCAGGGTGTGACCTCAACATGCACTACCTCAAGGCTGCATCCGTTTATCTATTGTCAGGGATCTCGTTAGCTCTTTCTGCAAACAGATTGCTTCTCTGCTCTCAATTGATACAGTTTCAAAATCAGAAAAGTTCTCCCATTGAACAGGGAAAAAAAAAAGAGTCCATAGTTTTTCTCACATTCCATCACAGTTTAATAATATGAAGCTTATATATTTTATAAAATAATGCCATGGTCATCTAATGTGTGTAAAAGAAAGAGATCAGTATCTGAAAAATCAAGATGTCCTTGATTCTATTTCCAGGATAATAAATTGTGCTTTTAAAAGACAGTCCTCAACCTTAAGCTTATTTTTTTTCCATGTTTTTACTTCCTAAACCAATAATTTACTAATTTTGGGAGCTTGATCATGACAGACCAACACAGTAAGCAGATAGAATGAAAAGCTGATACTATAAACCACTTTCTTCCTTTTTTTTTTTTTTAACTCAAAAGCCTCAAATACTTTTTAGACTGCTTTATTTTTTCTTTTCTAGTTGCTTATGTCCTGAACAAATGTTTTCATGAGCACAAAGTGCTGGTTTTAGTGGAAGTCTAGAGGGGTCTGCACAAGAACATTAAGCAGGGTTGTGACCCAGGAAACTAAGGCTTTGATCCAGTAATGAGATCATCAGATATACTCCCAGCAGTGTTGCAGATGGCTGTACAATAAAACAGAGCTAACTACAGCATCAAAAAATGCAGATCTAGAACAACTATATACAAAAAGTGATTAGGGAACATCAAGCTAAAGAAACAAAGGCTGAAAAACGACTTTCACTCCAAGGACTGAATGATTATTACATTTTCAGCTTCAAAAATACAAACTGCATTAATAATTTTCATTATAAATATTATCTTAATATCTATGCAGTAGAAATTACAGATTAAAGACAAAAACATAGCTTTCAAAATCCTGGAAGATTAGATCAGATCAAATCACCTATGAAATACCTTATTGAACTATATCATGAAGGAAATATATGTATAGTTTCTAATAGACAACACATAGTATTTTCACTCTTAATTAAGAAAGTTAGCAGGCAGTAGGTGAATGCTGCTACACTTAATATTTCCACAGCAGGGAGATTTTCAGGGCTATAAATTGTCTTAAGGATAGAGAAAGGGTTATCATTACAGTGAATTTTTACAGTGTGAAAATGAGAATTGTATTTATATAGAGAGTAATATAGTAGTGACAACTCCTTTACACAGTAATCAGTTGGTGTTCAGTTATTGGAACTGTGATTATCCCAAGCTTCATCCTGTTTAAGCAAGACTCCTTACCTGTGTCAACTCATCAATTATCACTTAATAAGAAGAGTTACTCCCATTTAAATGTTCAACATGGACAAAGATTAATACAGACATTAGCATAATGAAGTCTAATACCACAATAAAGGGCCCAAGTCAATAACTGCTATGAGCCACATCCTGTATTTAGCCAGTCCTCTAAAGTTTTTATGGGAGACGGTAAAAATATTCCAAGGTGGGGGGAGGGTGTTTAAAAGACATTTGATTTAGAACATGCAAGTGAAACAGAATTATTTAGGTTGCTTTAGATTTTGAAGCTGGGATCTGAATATTGCTATTTGCCATTTGTTAGCCAGAAGTTCTGCTTTTGATTTTATCTGAAAACTATAAAGAAGGAAGATTGTGATGCTCAATTACTCAAACCTGTTTCCACTGCACTGTATGCTTTACTGTGGAACAGACAACCCTTGTCAGTTAGTCTTGCATTTAACTTGCATACGTTTCTGTCATCTGTTTTATCTTTAGCCCAGATTTTTAAAGTTACTTTAATTAGTATAGTTTAAGGACAATTTATCTGTTCTTAAATTTATACCTGAACTGCCTGCATCACTGGTCATCAAATACCAGTTATTCAGGCTTTTTTGAAGAGCTGTGATTTATGTTTTATAGCTTGAAATCAAAAGACTAGATGTGTAATGGTTATGTTAGAAACACTAATATTTATTCACACACATAAATGGATACTAGTTTGGTGCAAAGTACTACTGCATGAAATACAAGCAGTTAATGAAGATAGTTTCTCTTTATGAATGAAAAATAATAAGAAAGTCATATACAGCCATCCATTTAGTAACACCCTAGAAAAGTTAAAGCTGACATGTCTGTGTTGCTCTGCACAGTGAGATTACTCACCAAGCATAGGGAAAATTGACAGAATGCAAAATCTAGCCTAGCCCCAAACCCAGCCATAACACTAGCTTAACATAGTCAAGTGTCCAGTACCTAGACTGAACTAAGCATCAGGCAATAACCCAGCTGACGTTATCACCAGCCCTTGAAATCCAAGCCACTTAACACATAGAAATATATTCAATTAGCAAACGCTTCTTCTCCTAATTTTTCACACATGCTACAACTGTAGTCTTGAGCATACTGACATGAGCTATTGCAACAAAAATTATGAAGGGGCCAATAGCTTATGCTCATGCCAGTCATCAACTCTATGGGGTTTGGAATGTTCGGCAGTGAACCAGCTACTGGTTGGTTAATTCAGCAATAAGCAAAGCTTTTCAGTTCATCTTTTCCCAAAACCTAACATCAGTAACACCCAGGTGACCACTTTTTAAACCAAGATTAAGCAGCTCGCAATTCTGCTAGCACTTGCATTCAAGATCTCTGAATACAGCAATAAATTAACATGAAAACCTCTATTACAAATAACTATAGCCAACATTTCAATGGAAGACAATCAGAAAATAATGGTGTACGATCGTAATTTCTTTTTTACTCAGTAGCTATGTGATCACATCATTTTTGCCTGGCATATGTGGGACCTAGATTCAATTCATCTAAAAGGATTTGAACTTGGACCTTCTGCCTCCCAGGAAAACTCTCAAATCACTGCCTTTTAGTCTACTGCTGAATGCTCCCAGTCTATCAGGTGGATGCTTTATACAAAATGCTTTCACTAGAGCAGGAGCTAGAAGATCCTGGAAATCTTTCCTCCACCATGATTCTCTCAGCTATCAGGCCATCGCATCGTTTCTTCATTTTGTCTTTTTAAGCATTTTGTACAAAAACTGAACAGCTTAGCTGAAGGCACTGAGACATATGGTTCATTATACATATGTACAGGAAACATCCTTTTCCAAAATTTACTCCTAATTCAGCAGAATTAGCTGAAAACTATCAACACAAATATAGATATAAATACCAAAAAGTGCTCATGTTTTCCAGCACCTATAACTGGACTTTGATTTCAGCTTTGATGTTCAAATCATATATGTGTTTAGCCTTCAGCAGTCAAAGTCTAAAGCTTGCATCAAGATATCCAGCTTGTGAGTTTTGCACTATGACATTTGAGAAAAATACTATTGTGGTGGGTCGACCCTGGCTGGATGCCAGGTGCCCACCAAAGCCGCTCTGTCACTCCCCTCCTCAGCTGGACAGGGGAGAGAAAATGCAACAAAAGACTTGTGGGTCAACATAAGGACAGGGAGAGATCACTCACCAATTACTGTCACAGGCAAAATAGACTCGAGTTGGGGAAGTTAGCTTAATTTATTACCAATCACATCAGAGTAGGATAGTGAGAAATTAAAACACCTTCCCCTTACCCATCCCTTCTTCCTGGGCTCAACTTCATTCCCGATTTTTTCTCCCTCCTCCCCTCCAGCAGTGCAGGGGGATGGGGAATGGGGGTTCATCACACATTGTCTCTGCTGCTCCTTCCTCCTCAGGGGAGAACTCCTCACTCCTCCCCTGCTCCACTGTGGGGTCCTTCCCACGGGAGACAGTCCTCCATGAACTTCACCAATGTGGGTCCTTCCCACGGGCTGTAGTTCTTCATGAACTGCTCTAGCGTGGGTCCCTTCCATGGGCTGCAGTCCTTCAGGCACAGACTGCTCCAGCATGGGTCCCCCACAGGGTCACAAGTCCTGCCAGAAAACCTGCTCCAGCATGGGCTCCTGTCTCCACAGATCTGCAGGTCCTGCCAGGAGCCTGCTCCAGCGCGGGCTTCGCACAGAGTCACAGCCTCCTTTGGGCACATCCCCCAGCTCTGGTGTGGGGTCCTCCACGGGCTGCAGGTGGATATCTGCTCCACCGTGGACCTCCATGGGCTGCAGGGGGACAGCCTGCCTCACCATGGTCTTCCTCATGGGCTGCACAGGAATCTCTGCTCCGGCGCCTGGCGCACCTCCTCCCCCTCCTTCTTCACTGACCTTGGAGTCTGCAGGGTTGTTGCTCTCACATATTCTCACTCCTCTCTTCAGCTGCAGGTTTTTTTCTCCTTTTTAAATCTGTTATCCCAGAGGCACTACCACCGTTGCTGATGGGCTCAGCCTTGGCCAGTAGCAGGTCCGTCTTGGAGCTGGCTGGCATTGGCTCTGTTGGACATGGGGAAGCTTCTAGCAGCTTCTCTCAGAAGCCCCCCTTGTAGCCCCCATGCTACCAAAACCTTGCCATGCAAACATAGTACACATTATATCCCGTACTTCTTGGAAAGTAAATGATTTACATTAACTCAGGTGTACAATAGTTACAAAAGCACAGTCTAATATTGTTAAAGAAATACTTTGACTTCCTTGCTGATAAGATCGTTCTACCCTTGCAGAATGTCAACAGCTAATCATATTCTTTCTCTGCGCTGATATTATACTGAGAAATTGACTTTGCCATCTGGCTTTCTAGAATTTTTATCAGGTCTTTTTAATTAGGTTCAAATCATTGATTTCCATTGTTCCCCAGCTTCTATCTTTTTCAGTACTATTAAGACTGAATCCATTTCCAGTGCACTGCAGTGTTCTCAAGTGGAACCTAAAATGAATAGGATTTTCCCACAGGTTTTCACACCTTACATCTGCTAGCAAAAGTCCTGTCATGCTTGCTTAGTAGTGCATATAATTCAATTTTTGTTTTATTAAGATATGAGGATGACCATTTTACTAAAAAAATAAAATCAAACAACCTTAAAAACTCCAAATGAAAAATGGGCCCATGGCTTAAAAATTGGAGACATCTGCAAGAAGGCTGGAAGGTTAGGTTACTATAATTAAGTTGAACATATTTAAATCAAAGTGATTTTAAAGACTTTCCTAGGACAAGCCATATTTCTATGTTAGTTTGCTTCTTATGCTCTGTTGCAATGCTAAAGGTATTCGTGAAGCATTTCAAGTTTAGAAAAAATTTATAATATCCAAATATTGCTCTATACTTCAGATGCAGACACTGTAAATTTCAGCTCTCAGAGCAGAAGCTCCTGCAAGACTATTTCTTTTAATCCTTGCACAAAACAGTAATTAAACTATACAGTAATTTTGGTAATGTTAATCTATAATGAAGACGTGTTTTGTAAGAAAAGTCTTTAGGAATCTGCTTTCATAAGAAAAATTGAAGACACGTCCCTAAATAAATTAAGACTATCTTTAATTTGATTTCCAAAGTATGCAAAATCCAGATCTGAACTTCCCCTAGAATTTAAAAGAGGTACTTGGATAGGGACCATAACCTTAATTTTGGTTTAAAAATACAACAAGCAAGCAAACACACACTCACAACAACATTATTTTACAACTTAGATGCTGAGCACCTAGATCTACATTTTGTGGTCATTTAAATCATTAGTTATATACAAATCTCTATGCATTTAAAAGTACAATACAGTAAATCCTTTGGAAAGGAGACTAAACATACCAGTTTGGGGTCTACACAGCAAGGTTGTCAAAGATTTCAGTTGGCCTAACAAGATACACTATTACTACTCCAAATGTCACTGACAAGTCACTGCACTCACATTTTAAGGTCCAAATATATCCAAGACTTCCTAGGCTTTCTCACTGATGACCAAACAAGCTTTAGGTATGAAAGCTGACAAGCTATATTTTGCTACGTACTAAAGCAGTATCTTTCCTGCAGGGCAGATTCCTGCAGGGCAGCATTCTAGTTTCTAGTTGAGAGATGAACGACCTATCAATGGAACAATATTCCTTCCCTTTCCCCCTGTATCACAAGGAAGGGCAAAATATAATAGTGTTATATGTTCATTGATTTACTAGTATATGTCTTTTCTCCTGATGCAGTAGATGCAAACAGAACTTTCAGGATGGTCACATAAGTTAGTTCAGGTACTGGAGAGTACTTGGAAATTCAGCTAGCAAAATATTCATCTACAGTACTTCTAGAATCAAACTGAAGCTACTTCTCGCTGAAGAAATTACAACCCCTTTAAAAATTTTACTGTAAGTACATTATTAAGTGGATATGTGGTTAATATATATCAGTAGCAGAGCTTACTTCAAAACAAAACAGAGGACCCACAGTGCAGTCAACTTAAAGCATAAGGATCAAAATATGGTTATACTTTGCAATTAAAGCCAGTCAGCTGGCACACATGCCTATCAATTGGTACGAAAGGGGAAGGAGAAGGTGCAGGGCAACTTTCATAAGTTTTAATTGAAAGAAGCCCTTCCACCTACTTGAGTTGTACACTCTGGACACTGTGATTAGGAGATATTTGCTTGGAGTTCAGAGCAAGCAAACTGTAAAGAAAAACCAGCAAATCATATGAGATTACACAAGGTATTGCGTGTCTCTGAAGTATGGCTGTTGGCACAGTGTCAGGTCTGCTTGATAATCCCAATGTATTTACTTCCATGAAATATCACAAAATCATTAACTCATATTCAGTTTGTGATCCAAAATCTTCCCCAAATAATTTCTGGAAGAACTCCAACTGGACAACTCTTCTTAATTTTGCATTCATGCAGTTTGTCATTACTGTCTATGCATAGGGCCTTTCTAAACTTTTTATTCTTTCAGACATTTACCTCTAATTCATCAAGAATTAAATATTGCCTTCTATCCCGATTGCAACCCTTCTCAGATTACTCTTGTCTGAAATCTGACAAGCCCATTATCTTTTCCAGCATCCTGATCATTAATGAACAAATTCAGTAGAAACAGATCACAGGTCAGATTCCAAAGGAAACTTGCTTGATACAACCTACCAAACAAAAGTAAAACACAGATAAGTGCTTTTTGAGTGCTCTTTTCTAACCATTTACACAATAACCTTGGGTTAATTTCCCTAGCCTACTCAAGAGAATGCTACAGAAGTCTCAAAAGGTTATTTTTTTTTAAATCAAGATATGCATCTACTGCTTCTTTTTTAGCCAAAGGCTTGTTATGCTGCCATAGAAGAAAATTAGATTGGCTTTATAAGATTTGTTCTGGGCAAACCCATGTTGACAGTTTCTTGGTGCTCACAAGTAGTAGGTTTGGTTTACTGTTTTTCCTGAAATTGAAATTAAGCTGCCTCACGTGTAATTCTCCTGCTCTTACGTTTTCAAAAAATCATGGATGCCACTTTCAGTCTTCCATAGCGTCCCCTATAGTCCAACATCTCTAAGATCATTGTTAATAGCTCTGATATTGATTCAGCATGTTGGATTAATATAATGTGGACCAACTAACTTGAAAACATATAACCCAACTATTTTATGGTTTTCTCCTATTATCATAGAATGGTTTGGGTTGGAAGGGACCTTGAAGATCATCTAGTTCAAACTGCCCTGCCATGGGCAGGGACACCTTCCACCCGACCAGGTTGCTCAAAGCCCCATCCAACCTGGCCTTGAACACAGGGATGGGGCATCCACAGCTTCACTGGACAACCTGTTCCAGTGCCTCACCAGCCTTATAGTGATGAATTTATTCCTTCTATCCAATCTAAATCTACCCTCTTTCAGTTTAAAGCCATTACCCCTCGTCCTATCACTACACACCCTTGTAAAAAGTCCCTTTCCAACTTTCTTGTAGGTGCTCTTTAGGTACTAGAAGGCTGCCCTAAGGTGTCCCTGGAGCCTTCTTTTCTCCAGGCTGAATAATGCCAACTCTTGCAGCCTGTCCTCATACAGCAGGTGCTCCAGCCCTCTGATCATCTTTGTGGCCCTCCTCTGGACTCACTCCAACAGGTCCATGTCCTTCTTATGTTGGGGGCCCCAGAGCTGAATGCACTACTCCCGGTGGGGTCTCATGAGAGCAAAGTAGAGGGGCAGAATCACCTCCCTTGACCTGCTGGTCATGCTTCTTTTGATGCAGCCCAGGGTACAGTTGGCTTTCTGGGCTGCAAATGCACATTGCTGGGCCATGTTGAGCTTCTCATCGACCAACACCGCAAGTCCTTCTCCTCAAGGCTGCTCTCATTCCATTTTCAGCCCAGCCTGTCTTTGCTTTAGGATTGCCCCAACCCATGTGCAGGACCTTGCACTCAGCCTTGTTGAAATTCATGAAGTTCACGTGGGCCCACGTCTCAAGCCTGTTGAGGGCCCTCTGGATGGCATTATAGCCTATTCTGCCTTTTTGGCATTAAAATTAAATGCCTCATTCAGGTAATCACAGTTGGCCTTTTTAGTGAAGGAAAAACATCAAACACTTGGACTGTCTTAGACTTCTCACTCAGTAACTTTTCATTTTCACTGAATAGAGATGAAAAAATATTTTTTCGTTAGTGGTAGCAGACAGAAATAATGTCTGAATATTTCACTTAGCTGCATCTCATTTTGTACATTCACCTTTCTATTTCTGTACCTATGTATTCACCCTCAGTAACCTTAGTTCTTGTGTACTTCATTTTTAAGACAATTTAATAACTCATGATTTATCCAAATTGGACCCCTGCTATACTTCCTGTTTCTCTCTCTTCCCCTCCCCCATTTAAAGAATTAAAAAAAAAAAAACCTGTCAGGGTTTTTGCAGTGTCTTTAAACCTATTTCACCTAGTCTAGGTTCACATGAAGCACAACCCATCACTTACTAAGTTTATTGAAATCTATTGTTTTATTTAATTATCTTCCCTTCTTTCCTAACGATCATGTACTCTATTATTTCACAATCCATATTCCAAAGTTGCATTCCACCAGTATATTCTCAACAAATTCATCCCTGCTAATTTCTCTCCTGTCTTGACTAGCCTTCCCTTTCTTTAATTCTCCACTTTCAGTATGTAATTTTAATTATGCTTTTACCTAGTTTTGTTTGGTGTTGTTTGTTGTTTTTTTTTTTAAAAAGCCCCAAACCAGTGAAAACCAATGTAGTCTGTATTCCAACTATGTATGTTGTGGTAATTAAACTGAACTGATAAACCTGCAGTTTAATAAATGTTCACAAAAATTCTCCAAAACCTGGGCTTCCCTACCTGGGGGCCTGTATTAGATGTGCACCATCAGAGTGATTTTACTCTTTTTGCCATACATTTACAGACACTTAAACTCTGTCTGTGTCCTAGACATAAGAGCAAGTTATTGTAAGGGAATACCACCTTACTTGTTTTCTTTGGTAAGCTATACTTGTGTCAAATTCTAATATTATTCAAGATTTACATCCTGTGAATTATTCCTTCAAATCTCCATATGCCAATTACATCATAAGCTTGACCCTGTGCTAAGACCTTCAGTTCCTCTTCCTTATTGTATGTATCCCACATTTCTTTCTTATGCCTTCCATAGGAATGCAGATACACAAGATGTTTGATAGAGTAATATTATTCCTCCACTTATTCCTCTTATGACACTTCTCTAATTTATAATCCCTGTTCACTTAGTTCTTTTTACAGATACAAGTGTTATTTCTTGCTCTAGAGGTTGCTTAGCCACTCAGAAATACCGTAGTGATTTTTTTTTAATTTATCAGAGACATTTTTGATGATTCATTGTTAAATGACTTTTACTTTATTTCATTCTGTGATAAAACATTTGAAACATATGCCATTTTCTATCCCGTGCTCTTTTTTTTTTGTCCTAAAAGACAGCTATACTGAGAATATAACACTAGTGCAGCCAGAAGCCAGTTGCTTACATAATGCAGGCTAAGTCCACATGTCAGACTACCTAAATTATCTAGATTCATTAACTCAGGTATACAAGTACCGTGACAGGTTCATGCTTTTACTGCAGAGGATGAAGAGTTTTACAGGAGGACTGCAGAATATTCTTGACACATTTTAGCTAGCTTTTATATACTGATAAAAGCATAGCCACTGCAACACAGTTCATCTCTTCAGCTTCTTAAGCATGTTTTCCACCTTCCAGTGAATTTGCCTATATCAGAGTCAAATAGGTAATCTCAGCCAAACAAAAGCTCTCAAGTATTTTATCCAGTTGAGAGCAATAACCCAAAGCACTCCTACAACCACTTTTCTTCAAGATGGTAGAATGAAGAGCCAGGCTCTTACCTGCTAAGAAGCTTTCTTTGCTGTAGGGAAGTCAATAACATGTAGAGATGGCTTCTCGATTGTCCCTTTTAATCAATTTTCAGTTTTCCTGCATTTACCGTAGTTTACCTTCTTCCCAATTCAGTTTCCTTCATGGCTATGCTACTACTCAGATACTCACAAGAATGAGAAATCTTTCCCCATGATATTTTAACTAACCCAAGCAATTTGCTTTTACTACGCAGATTCACAACACCATTAAAGAACTATAAATTTTCTATATATATAAAAGGACAAAACTACTATTACCTCTCCCAGGTCACCATGGCAATGAAAGTCAGAGAATCATTGTGTCCCTACCATGAATCCAGTTTTCTGGAATTAGACAAGCATGCTTTCACTTCCTCTCCCCTGTGATGAAAACTGATGATAAAGAGGGAAAGAAACAAACCAAGAAGATAACTTGCAGAGTCAGCTCTTCTTGCATCATCCACAGTGAGGAGGCATGTTCAAGGTCAAGCTGTCCACCAGTCCAAACCCAGATCATCAGGGTCCACAGCTGGGCATGGGCGTAGCCATAGCCCTGACATTAACACCTCACAGAAACAGCTAATCATTGGCTGATTTGGAACCACAATCCCATGTGCCAGGCTCCATACAAATACAACAGCTCTGTCCCAGAGACTGAACTATTCATTTTATGACAATATATTAAAAATTGATTATACACAGAACAATTTAAAAATATCAGTTTTCTGTAGAAGATAAATAATACGTTGTTCATTAATCACCTTCAGAGTTTTTTCTGAAGATACTCCGTGTTTTCTGGTAATTTGTTAAAATGTTTCTTTTTTTTTTTTTCTTAATGCATGGTTCTGACCAAAATAAAGCCTAAGACCTCAGTAACACCTACTACCTCTCTCTTAGCTTGACATATACCCACTTGCTGATGAAGTCTGCTTAACCCACATTGCCAAAAAAAAAAAAAATAAATTACACTAGTTAATGATCTGCCTGCCTGGAAAAACTGTGTCCTGTGCGGCCACTTCTGGCACCACGAATTGAACTTCAGCACAATGTGCTTTGCCAGAAGTCCTGCACTATAGCACCATTCCTTCACCCTGGCAAGCTTATGTTATAGTATATGGCGAGTGGAGGCATCTACATGCTGTTAACCTTTTCAGACCACTAAAGAACAGATGGTCTCAGATTAGCTGTTGACGAGCTGTTAATGTAACTATCCATCAATGCCTTTAAATACAGATTTCTTGTTTTCAAAACAGCCCATATTGGATTTTTTTTTTTTTTAAAGCAGAATATAAAATAAACTGCTCTGTAAACACAGAATAGACCTATAAACACAAATAGACCTAGACAGTGTTCTTTCATCTTTCTCCCCCCGTGAAAACTCCATGTGAACATTCATCTGTATAAAATTGTCAAAAAGATATTGTAAATATAGGAGATCTTAATGCATGTCAAAGGCTCCTTTGGACCACCTCTACTGAGGACATAATTTTAATCACCTTTTCCCAGAAACTATAAATTATGCACTATGTAAAAATTTGTATTACAAAAATTATTCCTTCTTAGAAAATGTAATTAAAAAAATATATCATTTTCTGCTTTGGGAAAGAATAGGCACATTTCCATAAATACCTTATGGATAAAAAAATTACCTCTGCCTTCACATAGTCAGGGTATTGCTTTGGTAAACTCTCTTAGGATACTACAGTGAAAGCTATTTCATTTTTATTTTAATTACAGTGAATTACTTGTTAAATGAAAAAAGTCTTGCACAGATAACAGTTTCACATACCAAACGTTCTTCCTTCAGGAACCAGTTGATAGCCAATCCAATTTAATGTAGTCCAAACCATTTTATTAGCATGTT
This sequence comes from Pandion haliaetus, assembly GCA_013401275.1. NCBI lineage: Eukaryota > Metazoa > Chordata > Aves > Accipitriformes > Pandionidae > Pandion > Pandion haliaetus. Next base: position 21,739 of record VYZV01010764.1, read on the forward strand.
ATCTGTGCAGGTAATTCCATCAGTGAGATGTGTACTTCCCAGAGGTGAAATGACATTGTTTCTCTTGTGTTGGCAGCTACACTGCTCCCAATTTTTGTGCAGGTAAAAGCAGGTGGAAAGACTAATCATGAAGCTCTGTTTCAATTTTTTACTATATTAATGCCACAAATCCAGATTTTTAAAATCTTACATGGGATTTTCTAACAAAGGCAGTCTGGAATAAGCTATACATTAAAGCATAAAACAGAGTTACTGAAAATGCACACATCTTTGGAAAGATTTAGATACATGAATAAACTAACTGAACGTATAACTGTGAAGCATTTTATTACTATTTATAAGGAAAGGTTGTGTTTACTGTAATAACTTTATTTAATGTGTGATGGTTGGATTCTCATGGATAAGAGTTTCCATTTTTAGAGAAGAAAAGCGTAAAACAACTCTTTGCCACAAATTCACCTATAAACCCTTGAAACTTATCTGTATTATAGAAGGAAGACTTACCTTTGCAAGGTGAACAACAACAAAAAGAAGTCATTTTGGGATGCCTACCATTTTCCTCCACTCTATTATCTGGAATGACAGCAATTTACAGCAAACATTAGGGTTATACTTCCATGAAGGTAAATACTGGTATATGAAATTACGAAAAGTCTGCCATTTTGCACCAAGCCCATGGTCAAACTCAGAAACAACTCTGCTACGCATCAGCTACATTTATCTGCTTAGAGATAATGTGACACTAACCCCAAATCCAAAAGGTAAGAATAAAATTGAATTAAAAACTACTTTTCTTGTTTTTCTTTCCACCATGATCTTCCCTCAAAGTCTCCATTCCAAAAAGGAACTAAAAATTTATTATGTGTGAAGAATTCAAATAAGATCTTACTTTAGCAAGGAGAAATGTTTGGAAGAAGGAATACAAATCTCAGCAGACTTTGGAAGTTTCAATACAGTATTACAGATATCTTTCACTTAGATAATTAGAGATATTAAATATTCCATAGCTTTGGATACCTGCAAACTCCCATCCATCACTATTGGAAAAATGACTCTTAACCAGATGTGAACAAACATATTTCTTCCTTCACACTTCTCCATTAAATTCTAGTAGTAGTGCAATGAATATATGGATTTGACGCATGTCCCTCACCACTTGAGAACTAATTAAGCTTTTCCCAAGTCCTTTTTGGCAGAAATTCTTTTGCTACCAATTTAAAACAATTTTAAAATTAAATAAAAATTAAAATTTGAAACTCTGATTCACTCACAGAACACCACCAGTGTTTCACCTTCTTGCAAATAGCAGCCATTTTCAGATAGGCTAGAAGTATTGATACTTAGGCTGTCATAAACAGCTATGACTGTTTTGAATATCGTTGATTTGGCTGTAAAAGGGTCAGCATCTCAAACTATTCAGTTGTATTCTAGAAAACATTCCACTGCTTACAGGAAAAAATCAATGTCTGTCTCTTAGCATATCCAGCATAAGTCACCTGTTGTGTGCTGATGTAAGCACATGACAAAAGACATGTTGTTTAATCCAATGTAACATGATTCAGACATATAATAGCACCTGCAGAAAGACAACAATACCATTAACACACTGAATCAAAGTCTCTATAGTATCTTGAAATCTAAGTGTTGTAACACATTTTTGTGGTACGCTCCTTTAGGGGACTGGTGTTACAGCAAGTTTTAGTGTGCCATAGTAACTAACTACAGCTGGTGTCTGGAATATAAGGTGAATTCTGAGCGTGCAGCAACAGCATTGTAAGCAGTCTATGATTTAAGGCTGTTTAGCATCGATCTAATTGCCTATTCCCTTGACAGATGAAGGGACAGTAGGATTAGAGTCAAAAGGGTAAAAAAATTGTTTATTGTTAATAAAGGCAATGAAACTGCAAGGAATGAAGAAGGGAAGTAAGGAAACAGAATGGGGAAAACTACTCTATGGTATTCCTCCTGAATTATTTGGAATGTCAAAATGGCAGGCAAACCTGTAGATATTTTGCCTCAGGGTCTACTCTTAGCAGGGCTCAGTGGGAGTGTGTGTGTAGGAAAATCATGCAAACAGTCTAACAGTAGACAAGACAAAGCCAAAGTCTTTTTCTTTATATATACATGTGTATGTTTGTATACATATATACGCACATATGTGTGTTCACACACACATACTAATCATGTGCCAAAAAAATACCGCTCAAAACATACAACTTTCTTAAAATATGCCAATCAGTGCTAAGTGTGGCATAGAACTATAAAAATAGTAAATATTTAATAAGTATTTTGAACTCAAATATATACTGCTAAGGCATGACCTAACAGACTGTATTAATGTATCAACCCATCCCAAGGTCTCTTTCTGTCATGGCCCTGAACTTTTTCTTCAATGATTGCACAAAATCAGTTGTAATTTATTCTGATGACTGTAACTTGCTCCACATTTTTGAGGCACTAAAGCTTTTCTTTGAGTAGTGACTATGGTGTATCTTCATCAGTTTTAAAATAGTATTTTAAATGAGTGTTTACTATGATGGCTCTGACAGGCAATAGTGCTTTTCATGTAAAGGTCATTGACTCACTTCTGGCCCTAGATAGTAAAGGCTGAAAGTCATTGTTGCCCAATGGCTATTTTGTAATCTGTATGAAGCGAATTGATGGGTTTGGTCCAGAGCTTTAGTGGATAAATATCCACAACACAAAATAGCACCAGAATTGGCATTACTAGTGTCATTCTCAGCAGAAGGTCAAGGAGTAAGTTGGCATAGAGACTAAATTGTGTTCATAAGCCTAGAAGGCAAGATAAAAACAAACTAAGTGGTCTAGAAAAGGAACCACCCCTTTCCTATAGCTGTTTCAGAGCTGTCGGCCCAAGATTCTTAACACACTAAATTCACTTTCAAAAAGAATATGCCACTGGGAGGATTTCTAAGACAACTAACTGTGAGATTTATTGGCAGCTATGAAATTTAAAGATCCAAGAAGCATATAATATTTAGACTGTTGCAATCTCCTCAATCAGACTGTACTTTATAAAATTAATCAAATTAATTGAAATTAGTAAAGGAAACAGCTGATCTGATGTTTCCATTATCCAACCTTCTGCCAGCACAAGTTTATCCTTTGCTATGTAATGTCCAAATAATTGTACACACTCCAGTGACACTATTTCCACCAAACTTTTTTTAGGGATTTTTTCTTTAGACTTTGTTTAGATGTTTTTGTTTAGAATTAGCAAAATTTGAGTTTACAAGATTTGTTGGGAACCATTTGTATCCACTTTTTGAACAGCTGAGACTTTTCTTCTGCTCCACTTTCTGCCTTTTGCATGCCATGGGGAAAAAATTGTCTATCTCAGACCCTTTCAAAACTTTTGTTGGTTGCCAAAGGTGAGTTGTAGTGTTTGCACCATATCCTTTCAGGAAAGGTTGCCTTTTTCCATACTCACAGTAGCATTTGTGTAAAATAAACACTGCAGATTTAAGAAAACATTTTATTCTAGCATTTACTCATTGTGCACAGCTTGTCCACGAGGTACGCGATTTCTTCCACGTACATGATTTTGCATGCAATTTTTCTGGACAAAGGTTCAAAGAGTTACAATTATATATAGTGTTCCTATCCATTTATACAATAATAAATGAATATGTTTCTTGGTTTTTTTAAGAACCAAACCCTAGTGCTATCTAGGTCAGTGGATAACTGATGGTAGTGAGACTACATGCCCGTGAGAATGACACACTGCTGATTTTTTATTCTGTCAACATAGTTCCCTTCTTTTATAAGTTAATTCTGGACAAATGAGAGCTCCTCGATAAAAAGCCTGTTTGACATAAGTGGAAACAAAAGACCAAGAAAGTTTAACAATGGGTGAATACAGTTTAATACAAACTCTGCCTCTGGTGGTATTTCTGCTTATGGGACAATGAGCTATGCCTTCTGCACACCAGTCTGGGATGGAGTTGGTGCTTCACAAAGTTATGGTTGTCCCTATTTCTTCCAGAACTGGCATAATCACTAAGTGCCCACACCAGGAAATATCTCTGTCCATTGTGGTAGTGTGCTTGCTCTCCTGAATACAGGTACGGATTTGATAAAAGATCCACAAAAAACAACTATTCCAAATTGCACAGAAATCTGATTAAAAAAGCAGGTGGTCAGCCACATGACTAAAGTGAACTGAAGTGAACTAAACCACAAACGTCTTATTTTTCAGGAGAAGGCACTCTTCTCAAAGAGCGGAATGAACTCCAGTGCAAGAATGACGGAGCTCCAAAAGAGGAGGGAACTTATCAGCACGACCTGGGCTCCGTGACTATCCCCCTGCCAAGGTGATGCCCTCCCCTCCCCTCCCCTGCCCCGTGGGACCCCCTTGAGCCCCCCAACTGCCGTGGGATCTCCACTGGATTCAAAATTTCAAAGCACAACGTGTGGCCCTGACTGAGCATTTCCTCTGCAGTGCTGACTCCAGCCCGGGCCCTGAGCCACAGGTCGCCCTCGGGACAGTTTCTTTAATAAACTAGATGATACCCCAGCCCTAAAACTGCACGATTCCCTACACGTTTAGGGCAACAAATCTACTCCAGGATTGTTTCTGGTGTTCATAAATCTCTTGCCAACCATATGCACTAATATTTAATAGAATTAATTAAAAAATTGCCAAGCTCTTCCACTCAAGTCATTACAGTGCATAAAAGAGAGCTATTCGGGTTGTTTACGGACTCTGACAGAAATACAAAGATAAATAGACATGTTAAAATGTATAAACAAGTTCTCTTTTGCAGGCACTAAGTTTGTTTTAACAGTGTCAATAAATGTCTGCTTATATGGGTTCAGCAGTAAGTAATGTTCACCAGGAGGTACATTTTAGAAACAAGAACCAGGAAAAAGCTCTATAAACACAAATGTTGAGTGAAAATTAAATGTCAGGAATTTCCCTTGAATTTCTATAATTGAGTAATTTGGGAAAAGCACTAGTTTCAGTTTTGCCATAGGATAGAAATCCAGTTGGTAAAAAGATTAGAAAGGTAACCAATTTACTTACAAAAATATAGGAAACATGGATGACAGCATTACTGTGTTATTAAAATTTAATTTTAAAACACAATTTATAGGATGAAAACTGCTCTTTCTTAATCATGCTTTCTGCCATGGAACAGCTTTAGTAAATTATATTATTATATCATTTTACTTTCCTGTTAAGAAATTAATTCTGATTATTAGAAGTTGCTTGAGATATTATACATATATCTCATTTTTATATATGCATATTTATAGATTTTAAAAAAAATCATGGTTTTATATAAATATCTTTTTTTTTTTTCCCCTTTCAGAGACTGGCCAGAGACTTTATATAGGGGGACAATAGAAGAGAGCGATTTTCACAGCCTATTTATTTGCATTCCCATTTCACAAACTCTCATCTCTCTGCATTATTCTAGTGGCTGCCTTTGACGCTATCTTTCTGCTGGAAGATAACTGCAAAAAAAAGAAAAGAGTTGGAATTGAAAGTTTTCCAGGCTGCTACCTATCTAATGTCTCCCCAGTCGCCAGAGAGCATCCAGTGTCCCTCCATTTTTCACAAAGCCAGTTGCCCTCTCATCACCCAGGAGGACTTAGGACAGCATGGGTAAGACATGCCAACTTAGTGGTAGGCAAAAGAGAAAATGAAGAAGGAAATATGCAATTTAAGCCATCTTTTCATAGGTATCCTAAAATCACACCGTTTGTTGATACTGATCTTTGATAGGAAGAGACTGGGTTCAATCTAAATCCATAGTCATATAGCTCAATTAAGGTGAAGATGAATGAACCAGACCTCTTCATTGCGATCATTTCTTCTTAACAGGAATATTGTTCCTTCAGTCTCAATCAAAGTCTAGTTTTAATACCAGTACTTAATCTATTGTCAAATTAAGCAGGCAGGATTTTCACATAAGAAAAGGACAAAAAGCATGTAATTTAAATCCAGCAGTTCTGTTCTGTTATTAAGATTGGTCTCTCTGTGCTTTAAAATAAAAGTCAGGGCATAGTCAGACCTGACAACTAACATTATCTGACCTCTATATTTGTTTATGAATACATGACAGCTTTATTTTAAAGAGATAGCCCAAGATGATTCAGATAAGTCACCCCAAATCAACTCGGCGCCATGATTAGATATTACTGATAAGTGTCAACTATTAGAGTAACCCCACTAACAAAAGGCAAAAAATAAATTTATCCCTCTGAAGTGCAATAGTTTGGGTTCTTTTTAAAAGTCTCATGCACAAGTACAGAGGACAAGTATTTGAGAAATATGGATGTCACAGGACTCTTACAATATAATTCTACTATCTGCTTAATTGTCATGAAAAATGCAGTGAGATTAACATTGATATGAGCATTACTAAAATTCTGATCACTAATATTCTCAGGAACGTTGTTAATTTTACATGCTAATGAGTAGATAAAAAGAATTAGGATCCCTGAGGGAGAAAAAAAGGTTGACTGAGGTATGAAATGCCCCTAAGACTGCAGTCAAATATAATTGTGGATGTGCTCTGTTTCTGTAAGCTGCCAGACACACTAACTAGCTTTCTGCTTGGGTAGAGCTATTTTTTTTTCTTGTTAATGTTAGGGGGTTTATATGTAGAATGAAGACCAGTGTGAAGAGTTGTTCTTATGAATGTAATGCTTTATTAATATAAATAGTGCTTTCGTTAGGGTATTATGGTAAGGTGGTATAATCATAGCTGGGATAATTAACATGGAAAATGCAAATCTCTACTTTTTGGGAATGCTTGATGTAGGACACCAAGGAATATTGCCTGAGTGTAGTAATACCTTGGTGCACTCTTTTAATCCTCATCACTGAAAAAGGAATTTATTCCTTCAGGTATTTCAAATCAAACTACAAATACAGCAGTGAAAAAAATCCCAACAAACAAATAAGGAAAAAATACAACAACAAAAAAACCCAACTGGCAATCTATCTTGTTCCTTAAGCAGAAAAGAAAAACAAAGACCGCTACTACTTTTCTCTTTAATAAATGAAGTCTACTGCTAAACTTATTGATAGACAGATATTCTGGCAACAGATTGTCAAAACGTGTGACCAGACCACACAAGTAACCCACACTCACTTGCAAGCTGTCTGCAAAGTTAATCTAAGAACCTGTAAAATATCCCAGGTTTGGAGTACAAATATCAGTGATGAAGTAAATTCAGAGTGTTTTAAAAGTTATTATTTGCATTTTTAAACACAGAGGACTGTTAAATATGCAAAGACCTAAATTAAACTTCAATATTAAGACCTATGTCTAATACAAGAAAACATGTATTCACAGTTTCCCAACCAGAAAATACAGTTACATTTACAATAGCAAGTGCAACTTTGCATTGCTTTTGTAGCAGTAACGGACATTGCCGCCCCACACCGACTCGCCACCAAGCATTGCAGTGCTTGGTGTTAGTTTAATGGTTGAACTCCAGCTGGGATTTTTCAAAGGAAGATTTTGCACTGGTTACTTATTGCCAGACTAAAGATTTACCTATGTCTTTTCTGAGAGCTTGTTCCTTCACCAGGTTTCACATTGCACAACTGCTGCGTGAGAAAAAGTGAAAAGCCTGTAGCCATTTAAGAGTCCAGTTCTGTTCCTTCTGTTCCTCCTAAATCCTTCCTCTCTTCCAGCAGTCATTAGGAAAAGGAGGAAAGCCCTAGTTAAGCAAATCATGTACTGCTACACGAGTAACTGCTTTTGGTTATAGAAGCTGTTCAATCGTGTCACAGCAGCAAGAAGAGACATCTTCTTAATGATTGTGTGGAGATATTCAAAATCTGACTGGACACAGTCCTGGGCAATCTGCTCTGTCTAACCCTGCTTAAGCAGGGGTTTGGACTAGGTGAGCTCAAGAGGTCCTTCCCAACATCAGCAATTCTGTAACTCTGTCATTCTCACACTTGAGAATGTTGTTTGCTTTGCAAGCATTTTACTTCCATTTAGGTTTATTACTAGGTAGCCTGAGATGTAAAACGAAAGTTGCATATAAGTAAAAATGTCTCTTTCTCCATTCTCTTGTTTCCAGATGGCTGAGCACTAGACCAAGTGGAAAAAGAGAGTATGCAGGCACTGTACAAAAGAAACAGCTAGACTCTTCCCTATATCTTTACATGGTATTTCTCTAGCTGGCTAGATATTCTTGATCCCTATTGGTATTCCCTGTATGATGTGCTGCTTTATGTAAGAGGACACTGTTGCCTCAAAACTAGCACAAAGGCTCCATTTGAGAAATAGCTGCATTAAAAAAGACTAACTGGCAGAAAAAGCAGGAAGAAGATATTTTGCTTAGAAGAATTGGGCCTCAAAAGAGAGACTGGGAAATACTTGCAAGAGAGGTACTGGTAGGAGATGGGTATAAGACACAAGGAAGGCAGCTGATAGGACAGAGATAAAAAAAGAGGTGTATACATATCCACTGCAGGATCCACATATTACAACAAGAAATATACAGGACAATCTCCCATTCCTAAAATTACAAGAGTTAATATAAATGGACAAGTATATAATAGAATAGGACATAAAATGTCCTAAGCAATGCATCTGCTCTATAGTGAATTGAAATATGTCGATGTACAGGCTTACATATCCCTTAGGCCAAAAACTCTTTCAAACAGAATTTTTGGTAGCTGAAGCAACATTTGCCTAAAGCACCTGTCAAGCATCCATTGAGAACTGAATCATGTGATTTCTAAGTATATATCATCTTGGGCTACTGTCAAGATCTGGTGGTGACCTGATGTTGAACATTGCAGCAAAAGTATATTCTAATTTTGTTCAGGAAAAGGATACTTTGTTCAGAAGACCTTGGCCATGAAGAAAGGAAAAGCAAAGCCAAACTCTACCTCTGAAGGAGCAGACAGACCTTCCACATGGCATCTATGGCCCTGGAATTCTAACTTTTCATAGCACCACCTGGACTGAACAGTGTTGTTCCTCCTCCCCTTTTTGTCTTCTTATGAGTATCAGCCAATTTCTCAGAGTAAGGCCACAATATCTGTCTCAGGTGGTTTAATTTTTCCTCTCTAGCCATTATCAGGCAGTGTTTTCCTGTTAGATATACTATAAGTGGTCCAAGCTGCCAGCTGCAGTATAGCTAACCTCTTTTGGCAACAAAAAATTGTCATTTTCCATGCTTTCCTTCCCTCCACCATTCAGGGGCATATTTGGCACAGAAAAGCCAACAGGTGTACTTCATTGTTAAAAAGACATGAGGCATCACTGCTTTGAAGACATTAGTGTGACAGGTCTCCCAGCTGCAAATGATGCCACTCACCTTATTATGCAAAGTGCCTATATAAAGCTATTATTGCTTGGCATCTATGCACCAGTGAGGTGGCTCAACCAATTAACAAGCACAATATCAGATGAAAATGGACATGACTGCAGGCAGCCAAGACTCCCTGCATTCTCATAATTTTTTTTTTTTTTTTATCAAAGCCAGATTTTCAAGTCAAAAGTGTGAAGCTGTCTATGTCTGTCTTAAGTTTATGCATTTAGTGGTAAGGCACAATAATAATCCCCTGTCTATTTTCATTATTTTCTGTGATATAGAAAATATAGAAATTTAAGAGATTCATAATGTCAGAAAAGATGTATCATAAACACATATCTGTCTACAGAATTGAATGTTAAAACCAGCTAAAAGAATGTAGCTGTGTTTCAGATTAACAGACTGATATGAAGAACTAAAAATGTTGTGAGGACTCACATATGAGATTTGAGCAAGGAGTCTTTGGACTGCACTACTACCATGTATTTTACTTTTGCATATGTAAAAAGGACATCCTTGCTAACTGTGATTATGAATGGCAAGAATTTCAGTGATCTTGTCCAACACCACAGTTGTGCATATCCCAAAAGTACTTCTTTCCAGTCCAATGGAGTTCCAGAATCAGAGAAGTCAAGTACTGAAGAACATGCCCACAAGGATTAGCTAAGATGAGAAAGGAATCCTTTCTGTATTTTGCCTGATACTACTCCTGTTTAATTTTCAGATTCCAAATCAAAAAATTATTGTTAAAAATTGCAAATGGAACAATCTACACAAAGACACCTTCTAGAATAATTTGAAAAAAACAAGAAGAAATTTTAAAAAAAGACACTGCACAGAAGTGAAACAATTAAATTAGCAAGACTGATGCAAAGTGCAGTTTTATATCCCAGTCTAAGCAAGACATGCAGCATGCTATTTCTGCTCTGATACATCAATGTAAGCGTAATTTTACTGAAGCCAGTTTAAAAGCCTGCATTTCCACAGAAAATGCTTATGCATTTTCATAAATGTTTGTTTTGCTCAGGAAGACTTCTTATTATAAACAAACAAAAAAATCAGATAGTAGAAACTACTTTGAGTAAAATTAGCTTTAAGAACGAAGACTAGGCTTAACAGAAATCAATTTTTTCATTTAAGGATACTTTTATTCCTTATGGTACAAAAAAAAAGAGCAACTAGAAAAGGGGATATTACAACAGAATCTAAAAATAGCTAATAATTGTTTGAAAAAAATGCTCTCTTTTCATTTGCCAGAAGAACTAGTTCTTGAAAAGTAATTCTAAAGTACTTCCTCTTAACTGTGCTTGCTTCAGTGATGTTATGTGGAAAATGAAAAAATTTAAGACAAACTTGACACTTCTGTCAAAATGAACACATTCTGTGTTCCTCTGTTACATCTTTTGTGTTTTGCACAGGTGAGAGTTGGGATCTACTGTATGAAGAGGAGAAATGTTCAGCTGTAGATTTATAAAATGTATTTCAAAAAATCTCCAGTGAATCCAACACTTCCAGCAAAACTTCATTCTTCACTCTACAGCAAAATGGTTTTATTTCTGAATGTCAAGGCCAAACTCACCAGGCCTTTTATAATAACCTGGAATATATACAAAATGTCATCTACATGCATATATATGGCAGCTACAAAATACAGACTGTTCTTTAAAAATTCTTTTTGAGGTGTTTTCTCCCCATATACTGAACTTTCTGAATTTTTTTTTCCTGACAAATGTACAGATGTTATTTCAGTGAAGAAGCAGATAACGGAGCCAACTAAGGAATACTGATTTAAGCTTATATAAAGATTAGGGCTGAGGTCTCTTTTTATGCTAGAAGAAAGGAACAGTTTTCATAGAGATAATTCTTATGTTGTGAATGGCTGTTTGAGACAAACTATGTAGGATACTGATCACAAACAACACAAAACAGCTAGAAAAAGGAAGTAATTTTATCCATACTCTGAATATTCTGGTATTTATAAAGTCTTATCAAATATAACAAGATGAAAAAAACCCCTGTACTTCCATTAATTGGTTGACCATTGCATCCAAGAAGTCAGATATAGAATCTGCACTATACCCTCCCAATTAATGATGGTTGCTCTAGGGCCAGGCTGGGTACTTAGTGCACAAATTATTGTCAGAACACAGTTGTGCTGCTTCTGTGTTTAGAAGATATTTGTATTCTAACAGCAACTTAGGATCACAGGAACAGGACCTTGGTTATCCTAAATGCTTAAAGACATGTTAAAGAAAAAACCCACACTTAAACTTATGACAGTATTCATCTTATAGAGAGATATAAAGAAGACAGTAAAACAACACGCATCTATATGCTAACCTGTGTTGATGTGGAGATACCCTGCTTTCCGTTCAGCTGTTGGTTGAGTTGGGATGCTATGTCAAAGATTGTCCCTTTCCAGGGCAAGATGACACAAACAGAAATGTGTGCTCAGTCCTCCAGCCTTGCTAAAAAGCTTTGTAAGGCCGTAATACTTGAGGAGGGGGAAGGGAAAGTTATTGCGTCAAATTGCTGCTAGTAAATATACACTGACTGAAAGCCAAACCTGAATACTTTATCTAGGTAAAATGAACAGGAAGTAACTAAAGTCTGAACAAAATGGCATAAACTAGTAAAATGAGATAATCTCCCACTCCAAAATACAAAAATTTTGGTTCTTAGGGCATTGTGCTTGGGTATCTTATAGTTAAAGATTCAATTATCAACCCACAGGCTATGAAGGATCTCAGTTCAGGGTCTGCCATAACATGGACATCGCCAAAAGGCAGCCATGCTTTTCCCTGTATCGTTGTTGTGGTGGGTTGACCCTAGCTGGCAGGTAAGCCCCTACCTGGACATGCTCACTCACCCTGGTGGGATGGGGGAAAGAATCAGAAGGGCAAAAGTGAAAAAAACTTTTTAAAAAGTCTTTGTGTTTTATATCATTACTTTAGTCTCACTGTAATTCAGTATTTTACTGAAAGAAATTTAGGATATGCCTAAGTTTGCACAAAAACAGTGCAAACATGATACGGTGTATTTTGGTAACATTGATGATAAATCTTGTGGTTAAATTAAGTTGACTATCATGTGGATTAATTCTGCTTTATTGTGATTATTTGTGATTCATATGAGTATTAAATAGTCAGCCCTCTAAAACAGGTTCAGTTAGGTGTATTTGTTTTCCCTTCCTTCCTTGCCTTGTTTGTCCCCAGGAATGAGAAGATTATGGGCATCATTAGGAGTGGAGAATATGTCAACAGTGAAGTTGTATTCCACTGTTACTTCTACCACTAATCTATTATGGTATTTTGAAGAAGATGTTTTATCTCTCTGGACTGTTGGTTTCTTCTCTCATTATTTATCTGTCCTGAGTGTCAGGGAGGCCAAATATCACATTGTTCCATTCCTTTCTGAATGCAATACAAATTCTGACAGGAAGGCACAGATGTATCTGAGAACAGCATGGGCTGTTTTACCATCCTTTATTAACAAAAATTAAAGCAGCTGCTTACCTTGGTTTTCTGACCAGGCCATTTGTAGTTGAAGGAAGAGGCATTCAGCTCTTGTCCAACTGGTCCCCATTTTTTCCAGACAAACTGCAACTGGCCACCTGGATTTCCTTGTGCAGTTCCAGCAGGTTCACACTGTGGTATATAATGGAAGGTGAGTTCACCGCTGCACAGTGGATTTCAGTCTAAGAAACACCAACTATAGCAACTCATTAACCATAGTACGAATTCTATCTACTTACCACTTCCTGATGCAAAAATGAGTTCTAAGACTCTGCATGTCTCTGTTGTTGTATGCGAGCTTTTGCAAAACTAACATTATTTCTATGCCATTGAGCTCACTACATGAGTCACATGGTGTTATGTGTTTGTGTGGTGCGGGTTTTTTTTTTGGTAGCAGGGGAGGGGGCCGCAGGGGTGGCTCCTGTGAGAAGCTGCTGGAAGCTCCCCTGGCTGCAAGTAGGACCCGCCTCTGGCCCAG
>VYZV01010764.1:35337-45635 GCA_013401275.1 Pandion haliaetus
GGAAAGGACCCACGTTGGAGAAGTTGGTGAAGGACTGTCTCCCGTGGGAGGGACCCTACGGTGGAGCAGGGGACGAGTGAGGAATCTTCCCCCTGAGGAAAGGAGCGGCAGAGACGATGTGTGGCGAGCTGACCCTGAACCCCCATCGTCTGTTCCCCTGTGCTGCCGGGGGGAGGAGGGAGAGAGAACCGGGAATGGAGCTGAGCCGGGAAGGCGGGAGGGAGGGAGGGATGGGGGGAAGGTGTTCGGAGGTTGGGTTTTACTTCCTAATATCCTTGTTTTGATTTGATTGGTAGTAAATAAAGTTGATTTTGTTTCTTCCCCAAGTGGAGCCTGTCTTTTTCCCGTGACCATAAGTAGGGAGTGATCCCTCCCAGTCCTTGTCTCGACCTACGAGCCTGCCTTTGGATTTTCTCCTCATCCCAGCTTGGCCAGGGGCGGGGGTGGGGAGTGAGCAAGCAGCTGCGTGGTGCTTTGTTACCGGCTGGGCTGAAACTGAAACCACGACACATGGGCTCTCAGAAAAAGGTGGAAGAGAGAGACTGTCAGAACAATCTGCATGATCCATCAACTATAATGGATCCAGCCCACTAGAGGAGTTCAAAAAACCTTGTGGGTCCCAAAATAAGGGAAATTTTTATTCATATATACGTATATATATTCGTATATCAACGATATTAGAATAAATCTGCAGCTGTGCTGGCTATTGGAAGCCAATGGAAGATGTAATGGAAGAACTGTGCTGGCCAATGGAAGAAGCAAATTCAATAAAACCAATGAGAAAGAGCAGAACTGCATCTTGCAAACACTATTCCATTTCACAGGAGTTATGTATTTTCTTCCTAATGGAAATACTTGCATGTCAGTGGTACATTGAAAACATTTTTTCCACTAATATTAAGGTGAATATTCTCACCAGCTGGAACTCACTTTAATATTAAAATTAACTATTTTATTATACCAAGCTCCAAATTAATTTTATCACATGAACATATGATTTGTGCTTTACAGATGTTAATAAATGTGAATTTCTCTTTTTGGACTAACTCTCTCACCCTTGCGCCTACTTGTGCTGTTGAATCTGTGGGCATGCCCGTAACGAAATATTACTAGAAATACAATACCAGCAAGCACTTCCTCCATAACAGGCCTTTAAATATTCGCAAGACTTGATTGGCAGAAGAAGTAGCAACAAAATTCTCTGGCTGTGAATGAGCATGCAGAAGGTGTTCTGTGATGAGGCTCTGCCTGTAAGTAAGGATAAGCATCCAGTGGCAGCAGACAGCACGTCTTCTACTGGCTGTGCATAATGAAAAAGTTTCACTATGCGCATGGGGCAGACAAAATCCTAAAGCCAGCTTTTGGTGGAAGATGTACTACTTCTCTATGCAGGAAAACCTTACCAAACTCATGCAAATCAGGAGGTCAAAACATTCATCCAATATTTCTAGTATGGTGTGAAAGGACAATGCTTGCTATTCATCATTGCCAGTGCCTCACTTTTCAATCCCCAGCTCCAGAGACCTGACAGAAGCATTGCCACTTCAGATCCTCCCTATCTCTTCAGCTGGACAGCTTTACCATTGAATTAGAGTGTTCTACCCCCTCTTCTTTTGCCATTGAGATGAAAACATGAAACTTTTGCCAAAAATATCTCCTCTGATCTGTATTTTTTCTATCTTTCTTTACCAAGACTTCTTAAGATAACTTCCATCTTGACACACAGCTCCCTTTAGGCACCAACTTCTCTGTGACAGATGCTGCTCTCCTACCTTCTTCTCTCATTTCCTTTAATCACTCTTATCTGAATCTCCCTTCCCTGTCATAATAGGCCTGGTCATGATGCCTTTGCTGCTGTGCTTTGAAACTGAACACTGGATGCCCACTGACCATATGCAACGTATAGGTGCTGGTGCCTATTCTCAGGCAGCCTTCAGAGTCTATAATCAAGAACTCTAAAGTTAGTTCTACCCTCTCCATGGCATAAAGCTTCCCCTCCAGACTACTGCAGTTTATAGTTTCATCTTCTGAGACTGTACAGTACTTAGAAAGTAAGTGGAGACGATAAAAATCATATCATTATACATGTCATGTTAATGGAGAAAGCACCTAGACTTACAACTCCCCAAATAAGAAGCAATTAAGCAAACAAAAATCCTGGAAATAAAAACCTTCTCTCTGGGACCACTGATGCCCCGTAGGACCCTGAAGTTTTTGGACAATTCTTCCATGGTACTAAAGCCTCACTGTCCTCCTGATCAGCCTGTAAGCTCTCTCACCAAGCTTTCTCTCATTTGTTCAAGACCAGCTTTCTCTCACTTGTTCAGCTAGCTCCCCAGCTCAGACAACAAGCATCCTTTTCTCACCTGTTTTCTCACTAGGCAATTTCCATTGTTCTAATTTAGAGGCAGACAACCTGAGATGATCCATTTCCTTTAGTTTAACCAGTCTATTTAGCATATTCAATGCTTTACTGAGAAAAAAATCATATCATGTTACTGCTTCTTAGATTACTCTTGTATCTGTTCTTGCATAGAGTGTGTGATCTGTGACATAGTCCCAGCCAGCAAGTGGCAAATTAAATACAGACCAAGGAATAGAGTGGTACATCAAATTCATAAAATAAGTCTGGATTCATAAATTATACATACATTCCCCAAATTGTCATATCTCCCAATCTTCTCTCTGCTGTTTGCCAGATTTTCTTCCACCAGTCACTGTCACATCATAGCTTCTCCTTTCTTTTTTGTGTCCTGATTAACAGGACGTCTATATTCCCCCTTGAGCTCTCTTCCTCCCAGCAAGATTGTTTTCCACATCCCTACAGGGAGGGGCCAAAAAAGCATTTGTGAGCCTGAGATGCTTCTTTTTCAAGATATATTATGTGATCTAATAAAAGATAATAGTTTTTCTTACAAACATACCTCCATGAGCACAATTCAAATGCTTCAATAGAGGTTCAGAAAAAATCTATGAGAGTAGAATTTATTCTTAGGTTACTTTGAAAAAATCAAATGTAGACCTTTTTTCTATAGGTAAGGGGATTCTATTAACCTTTTGGGGGGAACAGTTTGACTCTCTGAATATTGATAAAGACCAGAGATTTTGCAATTAGAAAAACCAACTAAATATGGAGTAGGCAGATTCTCCTGGTAGTACTGATTCTTTAGTGATATCCAGGACACTTCTGAAAACCACTGTGGCCATATACGCCATTTGCATCCCATGCTCTAATCTAAAACTTAGCCAGCCGAGTAATTAATTTAGAAAAAAAAGATACAGAACTAAGCAGTAGTTCCGGGGGGCTTTTAGGTTTGTTTGTTTGTTTTAAAAAAATTTACGAAGCTTTATGTCTCTAGCTCCATTGCTTAGCTCTCAATACTCAGAAATTGCTTAGAGGATGTGATAGGTTCTGCAGCATGGCTCAGTAAAAAGTACACAGCTGTACAGCACTGGCATGCAGATGTTTTTATATGCCAAAAAAACCGTACCAAAGTAACACAAAATTTTTGCCAAGAAATAAGTACCAAAGAAGTATGAAATTTTGGTGAGAGAACAACATGTGATACTAGAAAATGGCTCATTAACATTGCATTTCCTTCAACGCTTGAGTAGAACCAATGCTCTTATTCTATTCCACAGTCAAGTCCGTCATCTGATTTTTCTATCACTCTGCAACAATTTTCCTGGAATTAAATGAGTGCATATGGAATCATAATATTCAGTGCATACGTGTACCTGTTGCAAGTTCTCTTTTACCCTGTTCCTGGTTTCACAATTTTATTTAAGATCAAGGGAAGGTGCACACAGGCCCTTTGTGTTTTTTCTCTCCAGTGACTTCACCTACACATTTCCATCCTGAGTAAGTGCCACTTTGTTTTCCAAAATGTGTATTTTTATGATGTGTATATTACACACACCAGAGACTTGCAGCAGCTATATAAGCATGACTTTATACGATGTGTTGATAGAGTAAGCAACCTCTTGAAAACAGAACTGTCTTGCAGTTTCACACTCTTTAATTGCACAGTGTGTTGCTTTTGATTTTTC
This sequence comes from Pandion haliaetus, assembly GCA_013401275.1. Lineage (NCBI taxonomy): Eukaryota > Metazoa > Chordata > Aves > Accipitriformes > Pandionidae > Pandion > Pandion haliaetus. Next base: position 39,388 of record VYZV01010764.1, read on the forward strand.
TTTTTTATAACGAGCCTTTGTTACACAAGTTACACTTTTAGACTTAAACTGATGAGAAGTATCCAAATACACAATACATAAACCAAATATAAAGTCCAGGAAATAAAAAAATAATGTAATTGGGTTATGAATGTCTCACTGACATAGTTTGGAGAGTTTAGTAGTTCAAGGAAAGTAGTTTATGCTGCCTGTCTTACAGTAAAATGAAATTTGCAGGTAAGAGGGAGCATCTGTGCATAGATTACACAAGTACACATTCAGCCTTACCCTAGAGTTCAAGTTATTTTTTCTAGCACAACACTAAAAAACAACACAAAAAGAAAGCAAAGTCCTTGACTATTACAAGGTACAGTTCTCAGATGTCTTCCCTCTTACTGCTTCCTAATTGCCAGAAGAAGAATGTTTCTTATTCTTAAATACCATTTGTGTGACAGATATATTTAGCTTGTTCCTACCTTTTCCTTGTCACAAGGGCAGTAAATGTGTTCAATCCCCTGCTTAGAGTGCAGCAGTAATGCTTCCATTGTATAACTTATTGTGCGTAAGATATACAACAATCCAAACTCTGAATGTCACATTTTGTTCAGAAACGTTACTTTCTACTAGATGGTCTAAAAGCATAGTAGTTCTGCAGCTGGGACTGGTAAAAGTTCTTAATTACAGAAGGATATCAACCAGTGTTTTTCCATGTTTCTCTTGTAATAGGAACATTTTTTAAAGTTAGTAACAGCTATGTGTTGATTACAATTTCAGGTGTCCAAGTTGAAACTAAACCTGTATTTCATGGTTTGACCTTGAAAAAATTTTGGGTTTACTATCTAGAAGACAAAAGCACTCAATGCCAAACAAATCATGATTTTTAAAAAAGGAAAATGATAAGAACAGCAAGAGTAGCTATAGCTTAAGGTATGCTATGCTGCTGTAAGAAAAGGCATAGAAATGCAAAAAAAAATGTCAAAGAGCAAAGGAAATCACAAAGGTAATGACTGACAGAGAAATTGCTTTTACTTTGTTCTACAGTTTATTACTTACTCAACTAACTGCTGTTAGATAAAGGACACAAAACACCCTCTATCAGCACTTAACTAACATGTGGTTGATCAGGTGGGGCTCATGTTCACCTCCACTTCAATCACCACTGCACTCAGTGGAGAGGAGGGTCAGAACGCCAGGCTTACTATCATCTTAAACTGTTGCAGCAAGTTTTGCTAGACAACATCTGTCTAGGACAAATATCGAAGTTCCATGGTTATGTAACTGAAATATAGGTGGATGCAGCACAAATAATACCACTTTATTGATAAGATCGGCAAAGAACCCTTAAGTATCATAAGCTTTCCTTGTGGGGATTTATTAAATAATACAGAGTAAAATTTAATTAATGTGAACGTTGAATTTAAGAGTAGAAAATAGTTTATAATGAGCAATTCAGCTCTTGAAAACCACTTACTTTATACTGGCTAAAGTGTATACAATGAAAGATTAAAATATAATCCATTCTGAGAGAAACATGCTGGGGAAGTTGCAGTACTGACTGGCACCTTCTGGATACGTATAGCATGGATAAACTATAGATTAAGAGCAGTATAAGTGTGCACAGTTTTCCTTACAATAACCTACAAAATTCTATTAGCCTAAACAAACGTGTATACATTTTGGTAATTCCAAAAGGATCAACATACACTTCAACCTGCTTTGTAACCAAGACATGAATACAGGTGGAAAAAAAATTGCCATTTAGGTTAATAAAAGCTTGAGTACATACAGAAGAATAGCTGTTACACATATGAAAGAAAGATATGAGCATATATAGTATATAACACTGACAACTGGTAAATGAGAACACAGATAAATTTTTAGTTTGCAGGAGTTTGTGAAATACTGGTGTGTCAACTTCTGAGGGATGATACACATATGTGATGTTAGTAAATAGTACATTTATCACCTGACTACCTAAGAAAACCAGTGCTACTTGAAACCTTTAGACTTCATATGTTTTAAAGAGGAGGGATGTAATTCTGTAAGAGTTTGGAGAATGTTTTTAACCATTAAAGATCATTTTCAGTACCTGTGAAAGTTAAGTTTTGAACTTGTTTTGGACTTTGGACATTTAATGATTTTCAGTCATTAGGTGTTGCTCTTCTAAAAGCTGTTCACCTTAGAATGGCTTTTAGATTTATGAATGTGAGGAAAGTAGACCCTACCATTTCCATGGTTCATCTGTTTCCCTGCATTACTCTCAAGCTAAATCAATCTTCAGATTCATAAAACAAGTCTGTAAATGTTAATGCCTACCAGAAGCAGTCTCACCTTGGATAACTACCATAGCAGAAGAATACTGGAAAACCAACATCTTTTTGAAAGTTCTTTCCAGCAAAATTAAGGTTTCTACTCCAGAGCAAGAAAAGGGAAGAAAACACTTATGAGAAAAGATGTAAAATGATATGGAAAATGTATGGAGGTGTAAGCTGATTGGAGGAAAACAAGAAAGGAAGAAGATCAAAAGTAAGGAAAAAGTGCAATGTGCCAAAAAAGATACGAAAGGAAAGAACAGATTCAAGGAAGGATGAGAGAAAAGAGAAGAAAGTGTACAGTAGTTATAGAAAAGAGAATGAATAACAGAAAGCTGTGGGAAAGGAGAATGAATAAAAAATGAGATTATACTTCCTTTTTTAAAGTTTCTGGAAAAGCATCAATGACAAAGTACGTAGTTAAATGAATGAACGATAATATAACATGGATAAGATATATCAGGAGAGGTCAGGGGCACATATAATCAGATTCACCAAGAGCAACAGAATGCCTAGGGCTGGTTTTTAATACCATCACACTGAGACAGCATACATTGCCCTGGATTCCTCCTTGGGGGAAAAAAAAAAAAAAAAAAAAAGCCTGGCCTGTATTTACTGCCAATCCCTTAATTTTAATCTTTGTCATGCACCATCCCATGAAATAATGATGGTTGGCATCATGTTTCTCTCATTTCTTATGCACTGGTTTATTCTAATTCCTTGGTTTTTTCATTTTAAGATTCCCATTTACTTTAATTAATCTTTCCTTAGGTGGTCATGTCTCATGAGTGTTTTTTGTGTTTGGCTTTTTTTTCCTTTCTTTAAACAAATGTACTCACCTGGTAGATTTTATTTTGCTTTCATGGCTTTCTTGCTTTTTGTTAAAGAAGAGAAGAAAAGTTTAGAGGGGCATTGAGTACAGGCAGGAGAACTGAGCACTAGTATTCGCAGTGATATATTTTTTTTTAAATTGGCAATCCAGGGAATTAAAACAAGAGTGGAAAACAACACCTTGTGCCAAGACAGAACGCAAGAGTGTGTATTCTTTCTTCCAGTTTCTGACATGATATGTTCAAATACCTTTCGGATACAGTATGTCAGCTTGTGTTTCATTGTATGATATGACATGATGCAACATGACACACCAATTGTTTTGTGACAGAAATGTAAAGAAAAAGCATCTCCGCTCTGCTGGTAAAGAAATCATTTTAAGTAGAGAAATAGCCAGATTTCTCCTAAACATTAATGTATCAAAGTGCAATGGCCTTGAGAGCTTCTCCCTTCCTGGAGCTCCTGCTGCCAGGGCTCAGGGACAACTCAGCCATCGTGCAGCTGCAGGCCGTCCCCTTCCCCAGAGAGCCCTGCCAGGAGGCCTGAGCCAGGGCTGAGCCCCGCTTCCTGTGGGAACTGCTTTTACGTCGACACTCTCATGCTTGGCTCCAGCCTGAACTACAGCACCAGCTGTGTCACAGCCGGGGCTGCGCCTGGCCACGGGCCCAACTGAGCCAGACCTGCACCAAGACATGGATTGACTTCCCGGCCTCACCTCGGACCCGCCTCATCACTACGGACCTGGCTGGCGGTCACTGAGCTAAATCTGACCTTGGCCAACATCACGGGACCTGATCGTGTCCCTGACTCATTGACTCATGTGCCCAGCTTGACGCTATGGACTGTTGGTCAGAAGTGACCCCAGGCATGCCCATTCACCTTGTCTGGGGATGGCACGATGGGACCCTGACTGTGTCACCACACTGGGCTTCTCTCCCTTACGGAGCAGCCAGCTGTGCTGTGCCCCAACACAAAATGAAAAGTATTCATTCAATCAGAAACAGTACTGCTCCATTTAACCCTATGGGCCCTGCTGGTACTTTCCAATCCTGGTATATTTTAATCGTAAACCTTTTAATATCAAAGCATGTTTGTAGGGCCCTGGCTGAGTGGATGACCTTTAATTTTAGACATGTATTATGTGTTCAGAGTGATTAAAGGAGGAATCAAGTTCAGCTTTTAGCAGCTGGAAATTTCATGCAATCACTTTGAGTATTATAATTTTGACAGTTTTCAGCAACAAGGTTTCCAGAGATCTGGAGGTTTTTGGTTTGTTTTTCACTTTTATCAAATATTCTCTCTTCACCAGGTCTACCTGATCCCAGAAGGCTGCATCTGCCTTCTCGGAGGCACAAACTCTGGCTGAAGAAATGAGCATTGTAGTAATGCAATAACTGGAAGATGTAATCACCTTCAATTGAATCTATGACTAATATCCAGATGAAAAAGATACCACCAACAGAAGGAAGTACACCAAAGCAGCGTTACTTCAGTGTACTGAACTGGCAGGCCAGGAATATATTTGCATGCATGAACCTAGAACAGACAAAGTCTCCCACAACACACAGCAAAACAATTCACGTGGCATATCACAACTTAGTGTACTAACTTGAACTAAGACACATGCTCTAGAAACCCCCGCAGTTAACTCCAGGCTATGGCAGTGCCAGTATTTACATATTTACAGAAGTATGAGTCTGTTGGCACTGTCAGGTGAGGAAGAAAAAGAAAAAAAAAAATTACTGGTTTTTACTAACTTAGGTTACTTTGTCTAGATTTTTCAAGTTTCATTCAGTAAACGTCCCTTCTAAATAAAACCCATGATACCCTAATGCATACCTTCAGGTTAGATTTCCCAAAGAAAAAGAATTAAAATTAAAAAGTGTTGAGGAGGTACAACAAAGGAACCTGGAGCCTCCTACTGTTAAGTACACCAACAAATGCAAAGGAAACAAAAACCTTTTTGAATATTTCAATTAATATTTTGGGGAATATGACTTCTGAATTCCAATAGCTTGAAGTCGGTTATATTTCCAGCCCCTTTTTTGCAACAGAGTTTAGTTTGGCTAGTGAATTTGTGGGAGATATAGGAAAGGATCTCCAATCAGCATTTTATTTGTACTGCCTCTTCCCTGATAAGGAGTGATGTAATGGGAGCAGAGTGGCAATAATCCTCCGTGTAGTTACTGAGCCCATTCTGTCCTCTGTGCTCAGGTACAGAACTGCTAAGGAATTTCTATAATGAAAAATGGGGTTTGTCTTAACTGACTCTAGAAATTCTTTCAACTGGGGAATTGCAACAGTGCTATTAAAAAACAGTTTTATTGACATGACACATTTCCTAGGATAGGCCATTAATCATTTCATGTTATTGTATCAATAGTATACTTAACATTCGAAATTCAAGCAAAATCCTAACGATACAACTATCAGGAGGAAAAAATGTAACGCTGAATCTACCAAAGTGGTGCTTCTCCTGTGACTGAGTAGCATGTTCAGACTAATACCCGTCATCTGGATTTCTGCTGGATTCCTGTAACCTACCAACCCACTCAGAAGAACTGCCTGGATGTACAATCTTGCTGTGTCCTGTTCTCTAGAGTTTTCTTTCAAAATATGTGCGTAAACATAGCCTTAATCATAAAACTGGGCATCTGTTTCAGCCCTGAGCAACGCTGATTACTATGGTTCTATACCAAAAAAACTTAATGAGACAGAGGCTACAGGTTTTACTACTGTTTTCTGAATAACAACCTCTCCTCATTTACATGTCACTGAGAAGAGGATTCATTTTAACTTTAAAATGTACAGAGATTTTAACCTCTAGAAAAGTAATTTATTAATGTGTGATTAGCTTAATTAGTATCTATTACTTTTATTGGTCCTGGCTGTTCCCTCAGAAGCCTTTTTTGGCAAAATAAACAAAAAAAATATCGTTAGCATTTTAAAGACCAGAATGGGAGGAAAGCAATACTATACATATAAAATGGAGGTTCAGAGATAAGGAAGTTGTCAGTGATACAGAATAGAGATTAGCACAGCTGCAGACCCCAAGCAGTAGTCAGCAGAGTGAAGCCTGAAGAGAATGAAGAAATGCCTGATAAACACACCTATCTCCCCCCCCCC